>OX439389.1:2117176-2399831 GCA_949319315.1 Zelleria hepariella | reverse complement strand
GCTTCTAATTTTATAACTCTACGTTTAAAATTTATCTCGACCTACATTAATTGATCTTAAAAAATTACCAATAATTGACATAAAATAGTGAATTATGGGCACTAAAATACCCTGGAACTATTGAAGGGAAACAAAATAAAATACTTTTTTTTTTATCAATTCGTGTACTTTGAAATACCTTAATTTTACGTATCGTAATTAACTTAATTAATTATAGGAGCATTTTTCTGGAAGTAGATTGAGTAAAAAAAAACGCAACTGATACGTAGTCACAAATACACGTGACTACTCGTCAGTACGTGAATCGAATGGCGCTCTCTGATTGGTGCAAATGGCTGGTCGCTGTCAAGTCCCAAATCGTATAGTGGCATTTTTCACAATAAAAGAATATGATGTATTAATTTACATGCTAAGTTATGTTATAATAATATAGGAGGTTGTCTATTGAAGCTTGAATTATATTTTTTTGAGGAGCTTATTTTGAAGCTGTAAAACGTATAATGGTGATGAGTTGTAAAATCCGTGGCTGAGTTAGTAAATCAGGTTGCAATAGATAAATCAGTGGACAAGTTAAAATAATTTGTTGGACTTTACTTGACGCTTTCTTTGGATTATTTAGTTGGCGATGTAAAAAAGATGAATTAGTTTATTAGAAGCTATCTTAGTTTCCCGTGGCTTACTTATAAAATGAGAAGTTAGATCACGTCGCCAAAAAAAAACTTTGTGGCTTGACTTATAATTTCCCATTATTAAATTATTAATGAATTAAAATTATACTGATTCTAAATCCCGGGCCGCTCAACCCACGATCCTGAACGAAAATCTGGATGCTCAAAACCCCAAGTAAGCAAGTCTCCACCAAAAGTGCTACCGTGTAAAGGACGACGTGCTGTCTTGTGTACCAACTAGTTTGGTCTTATTTCTTTAGGTATGTTTATAAGTCTTTATATTTTAGATCTTGGAAGAATTACTGAACAATTCTCTGGACACAAGTACCCTCCTCGCCTATAAAGGGGGGGCTTTATTAGGGGATACTGGACGCAATTTGCTGGCATCTGTAATTGCTAAAGAAATTTTGAGAGAACATAAGGAGACCACCATTACTGGAGCTACATATTATAAGTGGGCCAATTATATAAAACAGCTATATCCAGGCGAACGGACAACAACCTATTATATCCCTGCCTGCACAACAGCCAATGGAATTGTGAGACAAGCTCGGGGAAAAATTGTGCACCAGGTACACTAGCTATTTCTTAGAATTAAAAGTTATCTACCTATTAGATCTACTTAATTGAAACTAATTTACGGCAAAATGTGATGCTATGTTAATTTTAATTTCAGGTGTTAAATAAACGCAGGAGACTTCAAAAATTGGGAGCACTCCCTATAAGGAAAAGAAGTAGGGATTCAAGCCCTGGATCTTCAGCCCCATCACCAAGACCTCTTCCAGAATGTTTCACAGGTCAGATTGAGGATAACAGTAACTCTAAAGAGGATCTACAATGGCTACAGACTTCGTCCGACCCATGGTTCATAGTGGAGCAAAAATGGCGCAGTACTTGCCCATTACGTATGAAACTGGTCCACGATAACAAAGATCCTGTAGAGGCATACTTTGTCAAGTACCCTGCTCTACAAAAGCCATTGGGGTATAAGTTGGTGAGTATTATATATATTATCCCATTCTATTATTATTATTTAGGTATATCTTTAAGATTCACACGGGTCTATGGGGACCGGGTCCTTTAAGGCTTGCGTGAGGCCACAGCCAACAGCACAGAGGCCTGTTTCATACCAATTACTCTAGATGTGATGGGTGTATCTCTCGGATCTTATCTCTGTATAAATACAAGAATCTAACCAGAGACAGTCCCCTTTAGATACAAGGACTATTGCAGAATAACATGAGGAAAAGAAAAAACTTGGCTACGTCGTTGCCGGGTTATGGATTGAGACTATTGATGTCTGCTATGGAAAATGTCTCAAGGGGTTCATCATCATTGGCAGATTATTATTATTGTATTATTCGATAGAACTGATATTGTTTTTTTTTTTTTCTAGCTGCATGCTGATTTTGATATTGCCCATGAAGAACACAAAGACAATTTATTCATGCAATATCCTCTGACAAAACCAACTCTGCTTAAACGACTAAAAGAAAAAAAAGTGGCAACTGATGAGTTTGCGAAAGATCTCGTCAGGCTCGCCGATTGTGAGTAACTTTGTTATTATTTAATATTAGTCTTTCAGTTATTACGTAATGAAAGCGTAGTTACTTCTAAGTCGGTACTTAGCGGAACCCCACTAAGTACACAGGTTGTCCCAAATACAGTGTCAGCTATCCAGATTTTCTCGCTTTACATCTTTATTTGGGACACCCTGTATAATATAATATAATAATATAATAAGGTATCTATCACACTCAGACACTGTTATTTTCTAAAAATTGCTTCCCATAGGATTCTTGAATAAGTATGTCTACCTACTCTACAACCATTACATAGTAGGTATAATGAGGTGTTACATAAGCCATTAAACCAATTTATTAAGATTCAATAGTAGAGTGATCGAAAAATAAAGTTACACCTTCCACAAAACATGATAATGAATTGATGCAAAACCTGTAAAATGTAAGATGCAGAATTTTTATTGACCTACACGAGTATGTAGATTCATTTGACAATATTTTTTTTTCAGCATCCAGTGAAGAAACCACAAATATTGTGGGTTTTCTCGCCATACCATACCTGCTTAATCCATCAACCTGTCGCCAAGGAAAATTCAGAAAAAGCCTGGAGAACTGGAAGCCCAGCAAAATTGAAGCCCGTGATGGTTTTATAAAACACCTGAAAACGGACGCAGAAATCGCACAATACGTAGAACAGCGTTTATCAAACCTCGAAAAGAAAAAAGCTCCATCTCAGCCATACATAATAATAGTCGGTGAGTCATTGGAGCACGTCAAATCCTATTTTGTGGTTGCTAACAGGCTGGTATTATATGAACGGTTGTCAATCGCGGAAGCTGTTGAGACATGCTATAAAATAGTATGGGCTCTTAATGTTGAATACGGCCTAGACGCATACCCTATATGGTATTTCATTCAAAAAGCTCTATTCAAAATGACATCAAAATACGACAAAGGTTCTACCGCTGCCGAGTCTCTGCTCACTGATTGTGGTATATTGTAATATTGTTACAATACACAATAATAATTTAACACGGCAAGGTATCGTCAGTTACAGTAACAGTACAGTAATATTATTTGAAAGCTTAATAATGTACCTTTGTCGTATTTTTAAGACACAATGTTAACTTGTTTTGTATGCCATAAGCAACTCTCTGATATTAAACTTCTTAGGTTACATTTTCGGTTGTTACATGACTCAAAAGACTTAAGTGCTTATAAGTGTGCACAAGATAATTGTAATCGTGAATTCCAGTTATTTAGTTCATTTCGTAGACATATTTTGCGAGAGCATTCTATTACAAACCTGAGCGAAGTAGCTAGTTCGGAAACGCCCAATGAACCAGAAGAACTAAGTGATTCATATATCCCACCAATCCCATCACCACCAGCAAGTCATGGTAATATTATCAATCAAGCTTTACAGTTGCAAACTTCAAAAAATGTGGAAAAAGACCTTTCGATTTTTATAGCTAGTTTATATGCTAATCAATCATTGCCACGAAATATTGTTCAAACCATTTTTAGCGGATTTCACAATTTCATTACAGAAAGTTTACTTTCAGCTATCAAAGAGCGCCTTGAAAGGTTGTCTTCTGAAAATGTTATTCCTCACGGTACTGTTTCTCACATTTTAAATTCAATTGAACCATTGATGACAACAGTGTGGAGTAAATTTAACACTGAGCACAAGCGAATTAAATATTTCCTTGAAAATGAAACTTACATAGAACCACAATCTGTTGTTATCGGTCAGAGATTGGATAAAGTAAAGAGAATGGGCATAAACCGACTCGTGCCCATCACTTGTGAACAACATTTCATACCGCTTCGAAAAGTATTGATGTCGTTTTTTTCTATGGAAAATGTCCTTTTTGAAACTTTACATTATATGAATCGTCTAACTCAAAATGTTGGTGGTGATGCTGCGGTGGAAAATTTTATACAAGGCTCATTTTGGCGGAATAGAATGACACAAAATCGAGGCAAAATTGTTATTCCAATATTTATATTCTTTGACGATTACGAAACTGGCAATGCTCTAGGTTCTAGATCAGGGCATCACAAATTGGGAGCAGTTTATGCTTCTATTCCTTGTCTACCACCTTGCAGAACATCAGCGCTGAAAAACATTTTCTTAGTTCTTCTTTTTCATTCCTCTGACAGAACTAAATTTGGAAACACAATAATCTTTCGCTGTGTGATCGATGAATTGAACTATCTCAGTGAGCATGGTTTAAAATTTAATCTACCTAATTTCAGCGGAACTGTTCATTTTGAATTAGGCCTTATTTTAGGTGACAATCTAGGTATTCATGCGATTACAGGTTTCATAGAGAGTTTTTCGGCAAATTTTCCTTGCAGAACATGCAAAGTTAGGAAAGAAGTTTTAAAAACGCAATGTACTGAAAACAGAGACTTATTGCGCAGTATTGATGATTATAGATCAGATCTATTGCTAAACAATCCTTCTATAACCGGTATAAAAGAAAAATGTGTTTGGCTAGATGTAAAAAAATTTGATTTATTCAACCAAATCGGCGTCGATTGTATGCATGATTTATTAGAAGGTGTTGCCAAATACGTTATGCAATTTGTTCTGCTTCAATATCTTAGACGCTTCAAATTGTTTACCCTCAGTGTTCTCAATGAAAGAATCCATGCTTTTGCTTACGGTCCTGACTGTAGAAATCAACCATGTACTTTAGCTATGGAACATTTAGCTCATGGAAACGTGCGTATGACTGCATCAGAGATGCTCACATTTGTAAGGTATTTTGGTTTATTAGTAGGAGAATTTATACCTCGAGATGACTTAACATGGAATTTGTATAAAAAACTAAGAGAGGTTTTGGAAATTATCTTAACTACGGCCTTTGCAAAAGGAACTGAGGAATCGTTACAGGCAGCAGTTGCCGAGCTTAATTCGAAGTATATGTTACTTAGCAAGGAAGCATTAAAACCAAAGTTCCATCACATGGTTCATTATCCCTCTGCTCTTGAAAAATATGGACCTTTAATTTTTTTGTGGAGTATGCGCTTTGAAGCCAAACATAGAACTTCAAAATTGGCTGCAAACGCTACATGTAATAGAAAAAATATAACACTGACTTTAAGTAAGAAACATCAGCTTCATTTAAATGAAATGTTTCTGAAAGGAAAATTAGAAGAACCACTTAGTACAGGACCCAAAGTAAAGGGATCGGCAGATGATGCTAGTGTTAAACTATTCCTTTGTTCCACTTTGCAATTATGTCCAAATGAGTTGCTAGTTAAAGTCAGCTGGGCTACTGTTTGTTCAACTCGGTATCTAAATGGTACTATTTTAGTTTATGAAACAAATCCTGATCATTATCTGCCCAGATTTTTTAAAGTAGAACATCTATATTTGTATGGTACAGATAAAATTATTTTAAAGGGAATTGCTCTGCAAACAGTGGATTTCGATAGCCATTTCTGTTCCTATGAAGTCCACGAACCAAACCCAGTGGAAAATGTTGCTAAGTTCCTCAATTCGTTAGAGGCACCTATACCATGCAACATTAATATTTTAAGCAATGGAAATAAATATGTAACTATGCGTTGTAGCTTGTAAGTTACGTTGACATTAATTATTATTATCTTAATAAAAAAATATTGTATGTACGTAATGTAAATGTTTATTTTTTTTACCTGAAACAACTATTAAATTAGATATAAAATTACTTTTGATTCAACTCTTTCTTTTGTCAAGTTATGTATGTAGCGTAACGTGTTGTTTGGTTATACAGGGTATAACACAAAGGTTTAGTCATATTTTAGGGGATTGTATCTATAAATCTGTACAACTATCAATATGAAACCTAATTCATGGCAAAAGTTGTTGAGAACGGTGCCCATAACATCACACAAAAATATGACTTCATCTTTCTGTTATACCCTGTTCTCCAAACAAGAATTAGGCTACATATTTAACTTGACAGCTATAAGATTTGAATCAATAGTAATGTTATATCTAACATAATTATCGTTTCTGGTGATAAAATTAAACATGGTACAGATAATGTTGGATTGTTCCACTTAATGCACCTGGGGTAAATCATCTGGGTGCAGCGAGCGGAAGTTTGCTTAAAAGTAGACTTAATTCACCTCGGGCTAATAAAGAATCTAGGTGAATAAAGTCGACTCAATTTTGGTAATATTTTTGGTATATTTTATTCACTTAAAAATAAATCATCATATTAAATTATGAGTACAGCTTACAAAATTAAATAAAACAAAACATATTATGAGGTACTTAATACATTTATATTTATATAAATTGATTAAAAAAGAAAGTACCTTTATGATAGGTAAAAATAAACGGATATTTTTTATTATTATTTTTTATCTTCTTTTAATTCTTTTTTTTAAATCTTTTTATTATAATTTTTTTTATTATATTTTTTTTAAATAAAAGTATTTAAAAAATAATAATAAAAAGAAAATTAAAAAATATGAAAAAACATAAAAAAATGATTTAAAAAAATAATAAAAAAAAATCTGTTTATTTTTACCTACCGTGTATTTTTTTTTACGCAATTTATATTAATATAAATGTATTAAGTACCTTATATGTTTTGTTTTTTTTTAAGCTGTATTCATAATTTAATATGATGATTTATTTTTAGGTGAATAAAGTACCATACCAAAAATATTAACAAAATTGAGTCGACTTTATTCACCTAGGTTCTTTAGCCCGAGGCGAATTAAGTCTACTTTTTAGTAGACTTAAGACGGAATGCGGGTAGCCGGCTGCTCCATACAAAAAATACAAAAAGGGAGACCTGTTTCCTCCCTGGATAATTATTTAAAAAAATATATGTTTATGCCATTCAATTTATATGTACCTCTGCCATGTCCCTATATTTTTCTTTTTTTATTATTTAAATTATTTTAATAATAATTTAAATAATTAAAATAATAAAAAAATAAAACGTAGGGATATGGCAGAGGTAAATAAAGATTGAATGGCACAAACATATTTTTTCTAAATAATTATCCAGGAAGGAAACAGGTCTCCCCTTTTGTATGGAGTTGAGGTTACCCGCGTTCCCTCTTAATGCACCCAGGTGATTTACCCCAGGTGCATTAAGTGGAACAATCCATAATAATGTAATGTTATTGTAATAGGAATAGCTTACTCAATTCGTTAAAGTTTTAAAAGTAGCTTGTAAGTAGTAGTTGGCATTAGTTATCGTAATAAAAAAATAATGTATGTATAGTAAATGTTTAATTTTATCATCTTAAACCACCATTAAATTAGATATAACATTACTTTTGATTCAACTCTTACATTTGTCAAGTTAAATGTGTAGCGTAACTTCTTGTTTGGATGTACAAGGTAACATAAAGGTGTAGTCATACTGTAGGGGGTTGTATGGATAATTCTAAACAACTTTCAGTAGGTATGCAACCGGTTTGCTTAAAGCCACTCTGTTTCGCACTTTTCTATACATTTTGGGCCGGGTGATTAGCTGATTTGTATGGAATAGTGAAAAATAAAGTAGCTCTGATTCAATTGGTTTCATGGTAAATGTTGTTCAGAAATATGTCCATAACAATCCCCTTAATATGGCTACAGTTTTCTGTTACACCTGTATAGCCAAACAAGAAGGTTGGGCTTCTTTATGGCTGAAAGATAGCAGCGTGGCCGGAAATTCAAAATTTTCACAGTTTTTTACATTTTGTAGCTAAACTGAGCTATTTTTGTTCAGCGATTTTTCGTTCGCAGCAATAACATAGTATTCTTTTCATTATTGTAAACAACAGAACAACAATAATTCAGCCGATTATGTGTTCTGGTCTACGACAAGTTTTTTGGGCAGTGCCACTACTTCGTAGACCAGAACACATAATCGGCTGAATTATTGTTGTTCTGTCGTTTACAATAATAAAAAGAATACTGTTTTATTGCCGCGAACGAAAAATCGCTAAACAAAATTAGCTCAGTTTAGCTACAAAATGTAAAAAACTGTGACAATTTTGAATTTCCCGCCACGTTGCTATCATCCACCCTTAACTTGACAATGGTATGAGTTAAATCAAACAAGCAAGTTAGTCATCATAACACATTCACTTATTAAATTCAATTAACATCTTTGTAGAAACAATCGAGAACATTTTTTACTACAGTTACTTTGCAAAGTGAGCTGGACAAACATCTTAGTTGATTCAAACGAGCCAGTTAGTCATAATAACACTTTCACAGATTCTATTTAATTAACGTCTTTTTAGAAACAATCTAGAAAATTGGTTATTATAGTTACATTTCAAAGTTAGCTTGACAAACATCTTAGTTTAATCAAACAAGCCAGCTAGTCATAATAACACCTTCACATATTAAATTCAATTAACATCGTTGTAGAAACAATCGAGAAAATTAGTTATTACAGCTACTTTACAAAGTGAGCTTGATAAACATCTTAGTTGAATCAAACAAGCCAGTTAATCATCTTAGCACCTTCACTGATTAAAATCAATTAACATCTTTGTAGAAATAATCGAGAGAATTTGATATTACAATTAATTCTCAAAGTTAGCTTGACAAACATCTTAGATGAATCAACCAAGACAGTTAGTCATCATACCACTTTCACAGAATATATTCAACTAACGTCTTTGTAGAAACAATCGAGACAATTTGTTGTTACAGTCACATTACAAAGTTAGCTTGACAAACGTCTTAGTTGAATCAAACAAGCCAGTTAGTCATCATAACACCTTCACATATTAAATACAATTAACATCGTTGTAGAAACAATCGAGAAAATTTGATATTACAGTTACTTTCCAAAGTTAGCTTGACAAACATCTTAGTTGAATCAAACAAGCTAGCTAGTCATGATAGTACCTGAACAGATTATTTAATCAAGATATTTGTGGAACCAAACGAAAAAATTGATTACCACAGCTACATTACAAACTTCACTTGACCAAGTTCTTACTTGAATTAGACAGCAATATTTATTGCAGGTAACAGTTATAATTAATTGTTTTGACCTCTTTCACCTTCGTTGTGGTGGCAAAGCTCTTGTCAGGCTCGTATGGAGTCAAGATACTTGATCACACTGATCAAAATATTGCTTCCAACATTCAAATATTTTTTTCAGTGCAGTGCGGGCATGTATCTATGACTTTGTTTAATTTCAAAGTTACGTACATTTGTGAATTTGTAGTAGCAATACCACTCGCTAACGGTGAAGGAAAACATCGTGAGGAAACCCGCGGCTCAGTCGGCTCCACACGTATTGACCTGTCTTTCCTGTGGGCTAGGTCGACTAAGCTGTCAGGATGGTATAGGTGCTGGGCAAGCCTACTCCATCTAAAACAATGTCCCAGGCACTGCAGCGCCGAGTGGTCTCTTCACCCACCTAGTGTGAGTGAAGGTGCCACTGGACGCTGTATAAATCATCTCATTACGTAGATGCAAAGGCCTTAGTTGTTGTGCCTCGTTGAAATTGTATGAATGGAATGGGAAACCGGCAGCGATAAGCCTCTGTTATTTAAATAAACAATTACCTCTCATAACCTATCCCCGAAAGGATAACCAGAAAGAGCTTATCGTAAAATTGGGCCTTTGTTTTTTTCTTATGTAATCATTCTGTCGCTGTATTTTTCACAAATTTCAATTAGGTACGGTCGGCCACAATCTCAGATACCCCATGGCAGCTCTTACCGCGCGCGGCATAAGGGCGCCAATCCAACAAAAAGGGGTATCTGAGACTGTGGCCGACTGTACATACTACAATACTACTGCTATATTTTTTGTGTACAGTAAAGCCAATTACAATACGAAACTACAGGGTGCACTCTAAGTCGATAACAGAACTTTAAGTAGGCTGTCTACTGATCACTACAAACAACTTGTACTAGGTGGCGACAAAAATGGAGCGACTAAAATATCAGCTGTTTCATACATTTGGCGCAGTACTGAGTCGACCTTTTGTATGGAACAGCTGATATTTTTTTCTCTCCATTTTTTTCGCCACCTGGTACAAATTGTTTGTAGTGATCAGTAGACAGCCTACATAAAGTTCCGCTATCGACTTAGAGTGCACCCTGTAGTTTAATGCAATATATTGCCGATTGAACAAGTCGGTCCGACATGAAATAGTTTTTTGTGACATCAATGTATTCGTAAAATGCATGAAACTAGTTTCGTAATGCTTAAGAACGAGGAATGTTTGCACACTTTTTATCTAGCCATAACATTGGAAGGCGCCATGACCTCTGCCCGATGAGAGATCAAGATATCCTTTTTTAATCAAAACCAGCATAAAAGCTTATCAGCTCATCAGCGAAAGCTGCTATACCGTATCTACTCACCGATTCACAGACATTCGACACTAAGATATTAATCGATTTAAATATTAATTATTAAGCCATCACTACATATTCGATTCAGAATGTTTATTTCAGACGCGTCCATCGCACGATTATTTCTTTGTTCTTGCAAAATATTCTGATCCTAATATTTGACAAGAACAAAAAAACTGAATTAAAAATAAACTTTTGCATAACTAAACGTTCGTTAGTATATTTATGCGGTAAAAGTTAAACTTATCAGTAAATTTGATATGATTCGGACCTCTTTCCGCTTTTGCTTGGTTATCAATTTGATTCACTTGACCTGCAAAAGCGTTCAAATCGAACGGACCTCAAATTCTAAAAAAACCAAAAGAGGAAAATTCCTAATCACATTAAGTACCTCGGTGGAACAAACAGCTTCAAAGGCCGATTATATCTTTACTACCATCACTTTCTTCCAATCTGGAGACCCTCGCTTCTGAACTTCAAGTAGAGACACCTCAGTGGCAAAAAGATCCTTTGGCAGCCCCGAAGGGTCTGTTTGAATGTCTAACGGGTACTGAGAGTTGTCGTTTTGTCAGTCGCTCCATGGTCTATGCTGTCAGTCAATCTCCTCGCGATTATAGCTCCAAGATTACTGTTTATGGCTGGACTGGCGTTGAACAAATTCCCAGTTAGGGTAAACGCGGACTGGTGACGGCGGCAGAACTGAAACGAGGTTTGGCTTACTTACTAATCGCATGCTATCAATAAACAGGCGACGTTTAGATAGGTATTACTAGTGTATTCCTAGTGAGCCCATGCTTGATGCGATTTCGCTACGAAAGTGGTCATAACGAAACTTCGCCAGAGATTTTGACACTAAACTGGAGGTTGGTTAACACCGAAGGCTCCGCAATTTTTTGGTAAAAACTCCTCAGAATCCCAGGGACGGCAAAAAACAGCACCGGCCAGCTGAATCTGCAATTGTGTAACCTCTGGCTGCCATTGGTCTGCCAGTTTATAGTCAGATTCAATAGCAGTAAGGCGGGAAAACTCATTTTATCTGTTTATTTTTTATTTTGCAGCTAAACTGAGCTATTTTTAAACATTTATAATAAGTTGAAAAAATTCACTCGGGACAGGACTTGAACCCGCAACCTCTCGCATACCGTGCAGGCGCTCTACCAATTGAGCTACCGAGTCAAGTAACTGTAAATGTTTAAAATATTCCCTAGCACGGGTTAGTGCTTTAGAAAAAAGTGAGCTATTTTTGCTCAGCGACTTTTGTTTCACGGCAATAAAATTTTATTTTTTTCATTATTCAACAAAACAACAATAATAATTTTATTAAGCTAATTTTGCATATCAGGTATGCATTTTTCCATACAATACATGTATATTGCTAGCCAAATCAAAGAAATTCACAAGCGAATGCTACACACCTACACTAAAACACGTTTGGTAAAGATACTTTATTAATACGATGGAAAAAGGCTTAATTTGTCAGACGTTTTGCCGATAGATAAGTACCAACCTGGCGATGGATAGCCTCTGTGGGTCAAGTAACGTTACGTTTAAAAACTAGTTTCTTACATTCCGCTGTAGAGATATATCGTTTGTGGTTTTTACAGCGATTTATAAGACGGCGGTGTGATTTTTTGTTTGTTTACGCGTTCAACGTAAAGGTTAATCTTTGGGTTTTAGTGAAAGTCATGACTCGTGTCATAAGGTCAAAAAAAAAAAAAAACACTTAGTTGATCGATATGTAGTGACCTTAGTAGACGCCTGCGAAAATAACTTTCTTCTTCACCAAAGCCTGGGGCAAAGCACTTATGTTTAGTGATAGTTTAATAAGGAATCACGTAAGCTAATTTAGGTTAGGTTATCGTGTGAGGTAGTGACTATCCCGTCCTGGTAGGAAAGCACAACTTGAAGATAAAAGCTTTATCCCGCTATCGGGTAGCGGTATCTCGCTTCATGCGGTGAAATAAAGCAATATGGCGATAGCCGATAAAGGGATAAAACTTTTATCGTGACATTGTGCTCCCAAGGCAGGTGTCAGTTTTTAGGCAGCCCAAAGGCTAAGATAAAAGGCTAAGAAGACTACGAGATTTATTGTTGATATTAAACGTTCTTAGTACCTATTCTTTAGGAAGAGTTATCTTCTAAAGCATGACGTTTCTATTCCGTATGCAACTGCATTCGGAATGCGGGGCAAAATCGCATGAAAATTACGTCTTCTACTGTCGCCTATATTGCTTTCTTAATTTAAACGGTTAGTACAGTACACACACTCACACAGGCGCGGTGGTCAGCCAGGCCAATAAATAACGCTTCCAGTAGCCAACTAGTCCATTCCACTGGTGAGTTAAAGATCAGGTTATGAGGCACCGTTATTATTAATTTGTTCTAACCTTAGAACCTAGTGAACTTAGGAAGGCAGTCATTGAGGAGCGATTATAAAACGATAAAGGGGTGGGAAAATCTTAGGTGATTGATTTCAGAACCCATAACATAACATCTAACCTAAATCTACGAATGTGGCAAGCAAAAGCACCACCTCACTTCAATTATCTCATGTCTTAACGCCTTTGCAATTGAGACAAAATTGTGTTCGATTTGGGGCATAATTATTTGCCACATTTTTGGTGAAATGGTTACATATAAAACGAAAGATTTACAAATAACGAGCTTCAGAATATTTCACATTAAAAGCGTCAAAAAAAAAAATTTTAATAAGGACAATTTTCCACTAAATAACATCTTTTGACAACTTAAAACGGTAACGGATTTTTTGCATATTGGCTGACAGTTAAGCATATCAGGCGCTAGTATTAGTGGCATATCAGTGGTGGCGTAGTAGGTACCTACTGGCTTCTGAAATACACACAATCACTAGAAATCATCAACACAATCACTGTTGCTATCTACTGAATTAACAAAACATGGAAAAAAACTTGTTCTTCATTCCTTCAGCCTTGAATCTCTTTTGTCAATTAAACCTCTCTAGTAATGGTTTACCATTGAACCCGAGATTATTTACACCGACACGTCAGTAACAAATAATGATTTCAATACCTTTATTGAAGAAATCCCGAGCGTGGTAATAAAAAATAGAATATTACATGTAGAATAGTAAAAGAAAATTTACAACATGAACGCTTTCAATAAGGGCCCTTACGCACGCGAGGTCGCTGTCTGGTTGAAAAAATATACCGGCCAAGTGCGAGTCGGACTCGCGCTCGTTGCGTCATTTTATTAAAGGCCTGCGTAAACGACTGACGGTTTTGCATTCTACATAACAAATAACTATTGCGTTTTCACCAAAGTCGTAGAACAAAAGTTTTTGGAAATTACATTGAGAAGTTGATGGGGTGTCTGAGGAATAAAACTACCTATTTAATAATTGCCCTGTATATGGATACCTCTCTTCCACTTGTTCGATCTACAAAAAGCGAATCAGACATATTTGTATCGAGCAAGTATCGAGCTCAAAACTTTATGACACCTCTCATACTAAACTAATTAAAGTGTGAAACAGATAGAAACTGAATAAATAGCCTTCAGACTAGGTATTTACTTACTGAACTTTTTGTATTAGAATGTCATTGCTGAACTTAGATGATTGTATGAGGACCTTCGAACATACCTGTAACAGAATAAAAATTGTATTTTTTAATTACATTTTTAGAGTTTAATATTAGTGGGACATTGTAATTGTATGATCAATTAGGAGATAAATCATTATGAAGCTGTTGACATAAACATCGAAAAAATTAACATAACCGTAACTTTGAGTAATTTCACTTTTCTTTAAACATATATAATAAGTTGAAAAAATTCACTCGGGACAGGACTTGAACCCGTAACCTCTCTCATACCGTGCAGGCGCTCTACCAATTGAGCTACCGAGTCAAGTAACTGTCGATGCGAATTTCTTCAACTAGTCTCCGTCAACTGGACATGGGGCGCCATCTGGTTCACTTTTCTTCTTACAATAAATGATTGCATGATACGAGTAGACGAAAAGATTTGTACCCTTACAGAATAATTTGATAAAACGTAAGATCCCTAACTCTCGGAGAGATAAAGAAAATATTTAACTCGAGCACTCTCATTATAAAATATCATTCACGGCGTACCGCGCGTATCATAGGGATCTGATAAGTACATTTTCATATAAGGAAGCCTTAATAACGCGTGATTAATTCCAAAGTTTAGCCAGAGGCTGCACTTCTATGCGAGGAACGTTTAGCTGGTGGCTCTAAGACTGGGTGAAGTCTTTCTATTACTTTAGTTAGTACAGTACAGTAAATGGTTATCGGCATAAAAAAAAAACAAAAAAAAAACTTTTTTTTTTTTTTTTGCATTTTTTTATTAACGTTTGTGTCGTATGGGCATTTTAAAAAAATGTGCTGTAAAATATTGCGACACTGAAATTAATTTAAAAAATCAATGCAAAAAATTTATGGCGTTTTTTTTTTTTTATGTGTATGCTGGTAACCCTTTAGGTGAATTAAACTGTTTCGGGCGACCGTACTACTATTATATACCTCTAGGTAGTTTAATGTAGAGAAAGAGTCACAAACTAAAGCCACAAGCAATCGTCGTTGATTTATTTCAGCATCAATAACAAGCAAGAGAAAAAACGATACTTATTATGTAAAATCAAAACAGAGGCTTAGAAGAATTTGTAGAAATAAACTTCAAAAGCACTAACCCGTGCTAGAGAATTTTCATGAGAAGAAATCATGAGGCAGAGTCTACAATATGTTTTACTGATAAATAAATCATTCTGTATGGACAATCTGACTTTTTCCGACAATTAAATGGTCGTTCAATATAATTATGAAGAAAACGATGCTTATTATGTGTGCCCTGAAGAAGCCCGAAGCCCTATGCTCAACAGTGGGCGACATTAATGAGATGGATAGATGATCTATAATTATGTGTTTTAACCACCGAACTAAATGTTTTAACACATTCATGGATACTTATCTTGCTCGCGCGTGTTCTATTGTTCTAGGTACATACTGTCATGTAAGTACATGGTAAATAAGTGACAAAGGGCTAGTGTCAACTCTCCGGTATCTAGCTGGAGAGTGCCACTCTATCTAAACCTCAGTTTAGCTCTAGGGGACCTGAGGAACCAATCTCGAAGCAATATCTTAAGTCTCGCCTAGTAAATGAAACAGTATATCGTGGCTTCTTTTCTCAATTACGAAATGTTTAATGGGTGGGGCATTCTTAGCGCCGATTTCATAAAGTTTATTAAAATTAAATCATTTCTGAACCACTTTTTTGTTTCTTCTAAAGCACTATGTGCTAAGGAACGATTTCAATTTTGCATTCAGAGAGCGTCAGCACGGTTTGCTTGAGGTTGTGTGCTAAATACAAATACAAGTAAGTTTAGCCGTTTACGAAATACAAAATGATTAGCTTTAAAAAAAGCGCAAAACTGTATTGAGCACACAACCTCAAGCAAACCGTGCTGACGCTCAAAGCAATTGAGCTACCGAGCCAAGTTAGGTACTTTACTTTACAAAATTATGGAAAATTTTACCAAAATTATGGAGTAACGTGAACAAAAGCGGATTTAAACTTGAGTCAAAATAATATATCCTTTTTTTGTCATTCCAATAATGACTAAAGGAAATTACCCACCAGTGTTTTACAAGCCATCATTTACGACAAACTTATATAACACGTCTATCGCTTCCTTATAAATAAGTTGAGTAAATTCTTTATCCTAACCGGAAAGAAGCATAAGAAATGTAATTACTACTTTTCCTAGCTTATTATTACAGCAGTTAGGCAATAAAATACCTGGAAGAATACTCTAGTGCTTAAACTACTTGATATCAAAGTTAATTATTGTATCTAAGGGTAGCATTAATAGTCGGCAGCTCAAGTTAAAGTAGGTGAACTCAGAAAACAAAATCACTGACTTGAGACCTTCGCTAATGTCAATGTCAAACTCAAGCTAGTGTCTAACTCATGATTAAGCTTGAGACCGAGGCTGAGCTTGAGATGCCACTATTAATACCACCCTAAAGCCCGGTTTCTGAATTGAGAATTTCACTAACCAAATGCTTAAGTATCGTTCTGTCACATTCTCTTTTGTGAAATCTGCAGAGACAGGACGATACTGAAGCGTTTGGTTAGTGAAATTCTCAATTCAGAAACCGGGCCTAAGTGTAATTTCTTTTTTCTTCCCTGATGCCGCATTTCTTAAGTTTTCAATAATGATTTCAATCGTAAAGCCAAATCAATGTCTGGTCTAACTAGAACCGTCAAATTAATATCAAAACAATCAACTCCCGTTTCTACTTAAAACCCGACACCTCTACAACAACCTCTTTAATATAACTCTTGAATCAAAAGAGTATTTATACCGAATAACCCGAATACCGAAGACGATAGGTGTAGAAATTGCGTGTAAGGGAATATAAGAGAAGGGGAAACAATAGTACAAGTTCGCACGAAGTGCTCTTAGGATCGGGTGAAAACTGTCTCATTACTATTGACACACTTATGTCAATCGCCCGTAGTAACACACTGTAACTGTTTAGAGTAGGTTACCATAAGGTGTCATCACGCTTAGGCCTGTAAGGTCAATCACAGTTTAAACTCTATCCATAGATTAAACCTTGCATTTTGTATGAAATTTAATCGACAGATAGGGTTTAAGGTGGGACGATAGCAACGTGGCGGGAAATTAAAAATTTTCACCGTTTTTTACATTCTGTAGGTAAATTGAGCTATTTTTGTTCAGTGATTTTTCGTTCGCGGCAATAAAACAGTATTAAAACATCGTAAACAACAGAACAACAATAATTCAGCCGATTATGTATTCTGGTCTACGACAAGTTTTTTGGGCAGTGCCACTGCTTCTTGCTGTTTTATCGCCGCGAACGAAAAATCACTGAACAAAAATAGCTCAGTTTAGTTACAAAATGTAAAAAACTGTGAAAATTTTGAATTTCCCACCACGCTGCTATCTTCCAGCCTTAAAGCTAAGAAACTTAACCCTTCATGCAACAATGCCCCGGTCCAGAAGCATGTGACCTCAGTTGCAGCAAATTGTTTTAAGCAAACGGAAAATGACTAACTGTCATGCTTTAACCCGTAGTTAGCGTATTATCGTGTCGAAAGATCTCGGAAAATACTCTCTCCGGTGTGCAGCAGACTTCTGAGAAAATTTTGTTCCTAATAAGATGCGTTTGTTTGCTGTTCAAACACAAGAATAACGGTATTGGAACTGTTCTTCAGTTAACGTATTAAAAATGTAATTGTTCCGATTTAAGGGTCAAAGTAGCGTGGTGGTAAAAGCAAAATTTTCACAGATTTTTTAAATTTTGTAGCTAAACTGAGATATTTTTGTTCAGCTATTTTTGTTTCACGACAATATAGCAGTATTCTATTCATAACGGACGAAGTCGCGGGCAAAAGCTAGTTATAAATATAAAAAATTCAGCTGAATATGAGATTTGCTCAAACTACTAGTTTTTGGGCAGTACCACTGGTGTTCTGACCAGAAAAACAAATCAATTTATTTATTGTCGTAATGTTGTGAAGAATAATAAAAAAAAAAACAATTTTACCGTCGTGAAACAAAAATCGCTGAACACAAATAGCTCAGTTTAGCTACCAAATTGAGAAAACCGTGAAAATGGGGGCTTTTCCGCAAAACTGTTTGAGTTCCCATTAAAAGAGTTTTTATTTTCTATCATAGTGAAAGGTGATCAATAATTAAAATCTCTAAGCGCTTTAAAAAAGTTTGTAACTAAGACAAATTTGTAGGTGTTTTATTCGTTTTGAATTTTTAGGTCCAAGGTTTTGATGCTTCAAAAGGTTAATAATCTCTATCTGCCAAACTTAATTGAACGCAATATAAGTACAGTTACATTTTAGTTATTTGGCAGTTCAAGCTTTACTTTAGCACTGTGTTGGTAATGATAATAATGGTGATAATTATCCTTTTATCCTACATCAGGGACATCGGGCTCTTATAGGTTAAAGTTTAAAAAAAGCAGCCAGTCTCTTTAGCCATTCAACAGACAAAGGCTTACACCAAATAAACAATAGTACGTTAAAACAATAAAGATAAATCAACAGCAATCTATCGCAAACTTTATGGAATAGGGTAAAAGTAAATCATCTAACCCGCGGTTGGATGATCACTGTTACCAATAACAATTTCTCAGATACTGCGGCCATCTTTGATCCGAGGTCGTGATGGGTGGTTCCTGTTTGGTGCTTTAATTTTACTTCCATTATTAGTCCAGCCTAGTTGGGCTAGCCATTCTTAAGGCTCGGTATAAGGCTAACTAGCGCCACCAATGTTGAAAAAATCATATGTCCCTTCAGAAGAAGTTTCTGACAAAATCCTAAGATGAGCTCATGCGCCATGCTTTTCTAGATTTTTAAGTGTAGGTACCCAAGTCAATTTCTAGTCTTAAGCAAAAAAATTTTCGATAACCGCCAAAAACGGCCGCTTTTGGCGGTTAAATTTTCGATAACCGCCAAAAACGGCCGCTTCTGGCGGTTATCGAAAATTTTCTATCTTAAAAATAAATTTCGAAGAGGGTATCTACACTTAAAAATCTAGAAAAGCATGGCGCATAGGCTCATCTTAGGATTTTTTCAGAAACTTTATTTATTTTTTAAGGATTTTTTAGAAGACTAAAGGAAGATATGATTTTTTTAACATTGGTGGCGCTAGTTAGCCTTATACCGAACCTTAAGGCCCAAACCTAGGCACAACTAGCGCCGCCAATGGAAAAAAAATCATAATATCTTCTTTTTGGATGCGTTATTTGCTAAAAACGAAATGACAAATGATAATCTCTAGGCTTAACTATTTTTAGGACCTAAGGTTTAGATTCCAACGTAGAACACCTACGAATAAAACCCCAAAAAACAGCGCCAAAAGTGGCCACTTTTGGCGGCGGCGGATTTTTGAGGTACTGGGATCTGGCCTCTTTTTTGAAATTTCTTCTTCCATTTACAGCTTTGGTCAGAACGGAGCAGCCCGTGACCCAGGGATGCGCTGCGACGCTGGAAGCTCAGATTTATTAGAACTGCGACCGAGCTGCGTTTCGTAACAAATTCCTTTACATTCACTCTGGTACATTGTTTCTTTAACCTCGTGGTACAAATACTAGGTATTTTCTTTCTAGAGACGTCACACCTTTTTCAGTTTTTTTTGAGGAGATGAAATGAGGTTCATAATATCAATCGTAGTTTAAACTACGACAATAGATTAAACTCCGCAATTTCGTATGAAAATAAATCTCCAGATAGGATTGAAAACATATTGGTAGACAATTCGGTACGCAAAGTTTTTTGTTCGAAAGTCCGTAATTGGCTTAATCGTATCTTTAGACAATATTGAGAAACTAATTTCAATATTTTTTATTTTGGTTCAGTAGTTTGGATTTTGCAACGTTTCAAAGATACGGTTTTATGACCTTCACGCGACGGTCTGTTGGCGGTCATTGGAACAAACCATTTTAGCGCATAAAAACAAAACTACTGGACCAAAATAAAAAATATTTAAATTAGTTTCTCAATATTGTCTAAAGATAAGTTTAAGCCAATAACGGACTTTCGAAAAAAAAACTTTGCGTACCCAATTAGACATAGTTAAGGATAATATACTAAATTAATATCATACTAAGTGGCCATGTTGTGTGGAAGCTTGCCTTATAACGCTATGAGTGTCTCTATAAAACGAACAGTGCTTGTTACTATGTCCTTTCGGGCACAGTCTAGGATACCTACCCCAAGGTAGCTCTTACCGCGCGCGGCATAAGGGCGCCAATCGAACAATAAGGGGTATCCTAGCGCGTGTCTAGATATTTGGATATTTCGCCTGGATATTTAAACCCAACGAATGACTAGGTTTAGGATTTCACTAGTAGACATTAGTCGCTTCAAGCTGAGGGAAATAAATTTAGGTCACTTTGACGACGGTTTGGTTTACATAAAGAGCAAAAGTGTTTGAACTTTGTTGCAACAGGCTTTTGTAGACTTTTAGTTCAGATCTGACTGTAGAATCGTTTAATGTCTTTTATTGTAATTAACTATTTAAAACAGAAATATTTTAAGACCTTAGTTATTGAACCTGAAATGATAGAGAGTAAAAAAAACAAAGGCCTTTGCATCTACGTAATGACATTATTTTAGATGGAATTTTCTGGCGCAGGCCAGAAAATTTTGTATGCCTACTAGCCCACAGGAAAGTCAATACAATCAGTCAGTCGATGTTTCCTCCTTTGCGAAGGAAGGAAATCATAATGGAATTATTGTTGTTCTGTTGTTTACAATAATGAAAAGAATACAATTTTTATGCCATGAAACAAAAATCTCTGGACAAAAATAGCTCAGTTTAGCTTCAAGTGTGAAAAATGGACTTTCCTGCCACGCTGCTATCGTTGGCCTTTGAGGTGAATATAGGCCCAACTAGCGCCGCCAAAGTCAATACGTAATACGTCAGTCTTTGTCCTTCCTGCGGGCTAGGCCGACTAAGCTGTCAGGATGGTATAGATGCTGGGCAAGCCTACTCCATCTAAAAACAATGTCCCAGGTACTGCAGCGCCGAGTGGTCTCTTCACCCATCTAGGTGAAGGTGCCACTGGACGCTGTATAAATCATCTCATTACGTAGATGCAAAGGACTTAGTTTAGCGCCGCCAATGAAAAAATAAATCATATTGTGGCCACTTTTGGCGGCGGCGGGATTTATTCGTAGGTTCTGGAATCTAAACCGTATGTCCTAAAAATAGTTAAGCCTCGCGTTGAGAACTTAATGAAGCGTTTTTAGCAAAAAAAAGCATCCAAAAAGAATATATGATTTTTTCTTTATTGGCGGCGCTAGATGTGCCTATAGTATCAGTAGCATAGTCTTCAAGAATAGCGTCCCGGCATAGCAACCAATGAACCTAACCGGCGCAGCATATTCGCCCGGTTAAACACAGATAGCATCGCCCCCCGCCGCCTTATTGATAAGCCTCCCATTCCGTACTTCCCTCCGCTCCTGTATTTATTTAAAACCAATAACCGACGCTGGGCGCGATTCACGGACCTACGGTTGTGTTGAGTGATGCGATTTCCATACTAACGTAGTTTTCCATTCTAGTGGCTTTGTCTGTGACCTGTATGTAGATCTTGCGAGTCCGACGAGGGGGGTTGGTGTGTTATGTAGGAGCGTTGTAAGGCCGCTCCGAGCTTTGCTCAACGCGGGACTCGGCCTTCGGCCTCGTGAGATAGAGCTTGGCCTTCGGCCTCGCCAAAATTTCTACAGTACGGCCTTGAGCCTCACAGATTAGGGTGTATCACTTACATAAATCGGAACGTACTGAGGTGTATCTCGCCTTGATAACGTATCTTGCAGCAAAAAAGCAAGTATCGATGTCCAAACAGCACAACATACTAGGGACAACAGATTAGGATTATAGAAGGGCGAATAGTTTTACGTATGTTTTGCTAACCGTAGCGCAGTGCTGTCACAATCACTGTAAGATACACAAATAAGATCTTTCTTGTTTCAGAAAAGACGGCGAACTTGCGAGATACAGTCGGTCACACGTTAGGATAACCCTTTTTTTTCGATTGGAGCCCTTATACCGCGCGCGGTAAGTGCTGCCATGGGGTATCTGTGATTGTGGCCAACCGTACCATCGCGCTAAGTTTTTACCGCTCGATAAATACCCGAAGGTTTCTGAACCGAGTCGTTTTGTTAGCAATAGCATTGGTGTGATATCACTGGCATCTCGGCAATAAGCTCGCCTGAATCGCTTGTTTGATAGCATGTGAAACGTGGCTCGAAACGAGCTGCAAAGGGTTCGTTTGACCATGTGAGTTTCGTTTGATAAGGAATCTTTTGTTAGGTGAGCAAGCTACTTTATTATGTGCCTGCCTACCTATTTGATAAGTTATTGCACTATTCAAGCACTTAAGAACAAGGGCTATTTATAACCCCATTAACAGTTTTTGCACTTAAAGTTTCGAGCACTGCACATTTTGTATTTCGTAAAAGATTAAACTTACTTGTATTTATGTCGGTGTAGAGCAGCGAATTTTAATAATTGATCGCTGGAGTTAAAATATTATGGGTCTACATAAAATCTGTACTTTGGATTTGAATTTCAGCACGTTTTGCTTATGCCGCACAACAAAGCAATACCCTCAACTCGATAGCTTACATTGATCGGCCTGACCTAAGTATCACTTATTTAAATAGCTGGAAATTTATCAGCTCCAAAGTCCGCTAAACAAAATTAATGGTCTAATCCCCAATCCACGATTGCTAATATAAACTCTGAACAGCGCCATGGATCTGTGAACGCCGCAGATAAAGACATACCTATGCTAAGGTGCAAGCAAATTTAATTTGTAGATACTTTAACAATGCAGTCAAAATACATAGATCCTCTTCAAGAAACATCAAAAACATAGCTGTCATGTGGTCGTGGTCAGAGATTTCTGGTGTCAAATAAAAGTGTAGTTAGGACCCCCAAGCAAATAATGTTGTCAGTCGCCGTACTCAGGCCAACGTTTTTTTTTTTCTTTTTGCTTTTTGTTATAGTTTGAATAAAAAAAAGAAAAGTAGCCCAAAAATATTCTGAAAGACTGGAAGCGACTTTTCGTCAATATAGGGTCTGCCAAGTAGTTGAGAATGTTTCAAAAATATATTTAAAAATGTGCCAAAATCGATTGTTGTGGTGTCTATAAGATTGTATTGTCTATGGCACCATACATCAGCGGATACCATCGGCTCCGTAAATTGAAAGCTGCGATTATGACGGCAAATAGAACTCGGGTCGGAGGGACATCACGAAGCCGGCGAAGGGTTAAACGGTTAGGAGGTGGATAGGAAAGTGGGGAAACTGTGCCTGTGATAATATTATGTAAATATGTGATTATGAAGGTGTACTTTTATCGATTTGTGCAAAAATCTAAAAAAAAAACATAAACCTAGTCCGTCACTTCTACAGGCCCACAGTGAGAGGTCGATAGCGACGGCGCAAACTTTTCCTCTCCTCCACAACCAAGGACTACCAGACGAGGTCGAAACTACAGGGTGCACTCTAAGTCGATAGCGAAACTTTAAGTGGGCTATCTACTGATCAATACAAACAACTTGTACTAGGTGGCAAAAAAAATGGAGTGAAAAAATTATCAGCTGTTCCATACAAAAGGTCGACTCAGTACTGCGCCAAATGTATGAAACAGCTGATATTTTTTTCGCTCCATTTTTGTCGCCACCTAGTACAAGTTGTTTGTATTGATCAAAAGACAGCCTGCTTAAAGTTCCGCTATCGACTTAGAGTGCACCCTGTAGTCGTTAATAAAAAGTTAATGTAATCGTTAAATCGTTAATTTCAAATTAATTTTCCACACTAGCCTAGATAGAAAATATTATGTACATTAACATTAATATAAATATGTAAAAAAAAAATACAGATTGGAAAAATCGGGCATATTCTCAACATTATTTAGCTCGATCGATACGCTCTCTAAAGATTTGAGCAAGACCTTCAATGGTTAGTATTTTATTAATTTCTCCGCTTACCACACTTTTCCCATCCACCCGGCCGGGTTAAAGAGCGGCCAGTCAAAGCTATCGGGTTATAAGCCGAGCATACAATAGCCAATTTCCAGACACCGTAGCGCAAGATAAGAACGTATAGAACGATCGCTCAAATAGGGAACGAATAGGATCAAACCGTGGGTCTGAAAATTACAATCCATCTCAATATTCTTTCTCACACCAATTAGGTCCACATGCGTCAACCAGGGTTAGCCAATTAAATATGAGTTAACGTGAGTAATTGTATGGAAATGTCAAGTTAACCCAGATTTAGTTGGCAAACCCTGCTGGTACCCCAAGCTAGCAAAACACCTTCTTTGCAGCGTGTTCGTGAAACGCGTAATTTCAGCGTTATTAAAAAAAAATGCGAAACGATCTCGATCAATATCTGCCGGGGTGGTTAGCGATGGCTCAGGACCGACCGACTTGATTTGAAAAGGAGAAGGCATTTTCCCAGGAGTGGGACACTTTAAGCTACGTAAAAATGTGTCTTTGTACAGCGCACCTTCTACACCCACCCGTTTGGTGCCTTAACCCCTGACGGATACCATTTAACCCTGAGGCGGGTAACGGTAAGCGGTCAATTTGGCCACGGTGCCGGCGAACAATTTATTGCACGGCTAGATTATTTGCTGAGTGCAGATTGACGGATAGCCCAGAAAGGGTTGGGTGGCGGAATAGATTAGTTTTCGTTTATGGATCACGATTATACAGCTATGCGCCGAGCGGCGATAGGCGATGATCTCTCTTGGAACAATGATAACTTGGTTGGTGGTTAACAAATCAGGAATTTACTGTTTTTGTTTCTTCATAAGAATACGAGCAACTCCAAACTCTTTCGAGCCGCAACGTGACGGGCCCAAGTGTGGCCATATTGATAGCCGATTTTCGCTAATAGATGCTACCTGAAGAAGATGGGAGGAGAGCAAATTAATTTAAAATTCCATATAACGGTGACGCCTAAGACCGACCATTTAATGAAAAATTAAATATATGAAAGACTAGCCTTCCCTCTTAAGGGTTAATTTAAGCCCCTCTTCAGCCAGAAAGGAACATGCATTATGAAACACAAGGTCACGTTTTTTATCTTCAGTAGTTTTGGATCATGAGAATAGTGTTTCCGCCAGTGTATGCTTTTTTTTTTTAATTGAAAGAAATTATTTAATTAATAAAAAAAAACACAATCAAGGTAGATAATACAAAAATTAAAAACCATGCACCAAATTTCATAATCACATTAAAATTCACATTATGCTTCGTCCAAAAAATACAAATAGAAGAAATAATGTCAATAACAAAACACAAAAAACATGACAAAGAAAAAAAAAATAACAATAAGCCAATACCTTTATTATTGCTGCTTGCCTTGCTTTATTTAATTAATTGTTGCTATTTATTTTCAGAGTTCTCAGCAGATGCCCCATCGAAGAAGGCGTCATCCAAACAGAATATAATACTAAGAAAACATGATTCATCGAACAAAAGATTACTCTATTTGCTATGAAATTGACAACCAATGAGAATATGTCCAAAACATGACCCGAAACAAATATCGAAACGTTCACACACCACAAAGACCCATTAATTTTGTCCTTTTCACTCCTAAAATAAAAAGACAATAAGCAAACCAATGACACAGGCGTGATCTCAAAACTTATTACCACTCATCGTGACCTCTTTGTGACCCCTTCATTCTTACGATTATTTCGAAGGCCCACTGGCTAAAAGTGTCATTGATTTTTTTAAGTATAACATTAGGGCATCATAAAGCGTTCGTGATTTACTCTCAACGCCAGTGATTCTTCACGGCAAAGACTTAGAAGAGTTGAAAGAGATTTAGGATCCTGATTCAGTGAAGGATGAAAACAAAAAAAAAAAGTATTAAAAACTTTAAATGAGATATTTTTTATTTCGATCAATAGATACGTACTCCGTTAGATATAACGCACTGACAACTACCTTATGAATCTTGCTACAACATAGGTCAAAATAACTTTACCATTAACAGTTTTTTTCTTCACTTAAGTAAAAGTTTTTTTTTTATAATAAGGCAAATTGCCGAATGTATTAGCTTAGCAGTGTTCTTTTTTTTTCATTCACAATAATAAAACCATAGGCTGCAGGCAAGCAAAGTAGAGCAGATTTTCCAAATATACCATTTCATTTCCTATTCGATTCTAAAACGCGAGTGTCAATGAATCAGAGCACCAGCTTCGTCACGGATGACGCCTTGCCATCACGAGCCGCTACAACTGTACCGGCACTAAAGCCTCCCAGAAAAACTTATTGTGGTCCTGGGAATTGATTCTCAGGGCGAGGTTTGGAAAGTACCTATACTGTGTACCAATAATGAACTTAATAATTTCGCTGCAGCCATCAAAATATTGGGTGACTTCTCCAATGAAATTTTTGGTTTAAGGGTACCTATATCTATTCGTACTAGCGATAAAAATCAATCGTATCAATAAAAATAAATAAAAATAAAATAAAATATATTTATTTCAGGTTCCATGGACCAAATTAAAAGACATTACATTACATTTTAAAAATAAATAAATATCTTACATTACAGTTACAAAGAAGGGTTTTTTCAATTAGGGTTCATCATTAAATGTAGTCTAGTCTGGTCTATGTGAGCCTTAATTTGCGACACAAGCTATAAAGACCCGTAAAACTTTCTTGTTAACCTTAAAAAACGAACGGATTCTATGTTCTAACCGCAATCTAACTCCATTTTACCTCCGTCAAACTTCAAATACCTACAATAAATTATACCATAAAGTCTGATTCAGTTCAATGATCTACGGAGGTGCACCACAAAACTTGCACAAAACAAAGCACAAAGAACATAAATACCGCAATGCGCTCAATGTATATTTTTGTTGTACTAATATAATAACACAGAATAACTAACACATTTAAAATCAGAGATCATGAAGAAATCCGCAGCTTAGGTTGGCTCCGCACGCTTTCACCAAAGTCGTAGAACTACAAGTATGATGTTTATATCCACAAAACATTGAATTGACACAGACTTTACCCAAAACCATCGACTCGACGTCAATTCGACACAGTCGAGAGTCGAACCCGGGCCCGAAGGCTCAGCGGTCACAAAGCATTCTCATTAAACCGTCAGCGAGACGCACGGCTGCTAAAAGGGCTTTCACAGGAACGGCCAAGAGTGAAGCTTAACTTTATAATGCAGGGTCTAATTTAAATTCCACTATAACTACAAAGATGGAAAGACGATATCCGCCTAACCTTGGGACCTTACTGGACCAGAGTAGCAGAGGATAGAGCTCAGTGGAGAGACCTGGAGGAGGCCTATGCCAAGAGGCACGGCAATTTGCGAGACATACTATAAAATATAAATAACTTGAAACATGTATTACCAAAACTGTAGCAAATGCGGAATAAAAGGGCTTTATTATTATTATTATTATTTGTTTTTACATTTGTTTTTCTCTTTTTATTTAAGTTAAAAAGGTTTCTAATAAATAGCACGGGCGGGCCTAAGTCAAGTGCTATTTATGTAACTACTGTGTTATGTCAGTAGAAATAAAATTTCTTACAATCCGGCAAGTATTAAGAATCGTGGCTTTCTGTAGATATGGGATGATAGTGGAGGGAATGTTGATTGATTTGAGACTGTTGTGAAGTGTCTTGGGGATGACTCCTGAAGTGGACAAGACTATTGGAACTATTTTGACTGTGTTCACTCGCCATTTAACTTATTATAACTACAAACGGACGGAGGGTCCATGGATGCAGATAGCGAGGGACCGTGAGAGGGGGAAAAGGTCTATACCCAGCAGTGGGCAGAGGTGGGCTGATGATGATAAATACAAACACAGACAAACAAACTTGTCTAGCACAGCATCGTGAAAGGTGGCGTCAGTATGAAGAGGGTTTTACTGAGCAGTGGGTGTTAACAGGCTGATGATGATGATGATGATAAAGTTGCATGAAGTTCGCCTTATTGTAGTCCACTGACACAGGGGGTCTACCGGCTAATACGAAGCCGATTACCATTGGCGAAAATCGAAGTTCGATTTTTGAAAAATGTACTGCCACCCAGTTTATTTTACTGCCACCCAGTTCATTTTTCATAAATCGAACTTCGATTTTCGCCAATAGTAATCAGCTTCGTTTTAGCCGGTAGACCCCCAGTTTAAATGAAGAAAATACAATTTAAGACTCTTTTTCTTTTTCGCCGTGATTGATTTTACGTGTCTACACGTGAAGCGTGGCTAGAATACTATGACTAGAGTTGTTATTATGGTAAGCGTACATCGGACATTGCTGAGTGCACTGTTACAAGCAATCAAAGTAAGGTGCATCCAGTACTTGTCCCGTATACTGAGAAAATATAAACAATAATTATGTTCGCACCGAACTGTAGCTCGCGACCCCATATGCGATAGTGATAGTGAAAGTGACTACAATTAATACCTATTTATCTAATAAAAAAGGGTTTCTAAAATTACGATCCCAGAAACCTCTCGACCTATTGGGCTCCTGTTTGAATTAATTAGACATTTGTCTCATTTATCCGCCTACCGAATTTCATTTCGATCGAACATTCATACAAACATAGTTACATACTGTACAAATGCCGGATTATTCCAGTAGACTCTGAGAACTTTTCTTGCTTCGGTCGCTCGTTCAAATATTTCGTGGCTGTCTTTGGTACGGTACCCTAAAAGTATTCTCAAAAGTCCTCAATGAGCTCGATTTCGTGCTTTTTTCTTCCCTCTCTCTAGAGAGAGAGACCGTTGCCACGAATGTTTTTTACCTCATTTAAAGCGTGACTTCTTTAATTAAATGACTGAAGTAATATCGTAACTTAGAGCGACTGACGGTTTTCGTAATAAGTAAGTACCTAAGTAAGCTGTAGCCTGGGGCCTAAGCCTGTAACACAATGGCATATCAATGGCGTCCCAGGTAGAAGGACAAAACCGGGATTTTTTTCGTTGTTTTCCTACAACCAGAGCGAACAAATCCTCTAGAATTAGACTATTAATAATCTTTGCTGTCCTACAAAAACATTAAAAGGACCGACCCTAGACCGACAGCATTAATAAATCGTAATTGAAACCGTCGACCGGGAGCCCATTTTGGCACCATTGCGTTACAGACTAATGGCCCTGTACGGTACAAGTGTCACAAGATGGCACCTCGACCTTTACACGCTAGCACTCTACTCGGTTACGTTGCGGGTGACTTTAGAACAAAAGTGTATGCTCTGACTGTCGTGTGTACCTTTTCACCGGTGAAGTCGTTTTTTTTTTGTAAAGTTATTTGCTGACCAAACCCACGTAGAAAGAAATCCTGTCCCAAATGTGCCAACCCGGCTATACCTCAGTACGGTCGGCCACATTCTAGGTTACCCCATGGTAGCTCTTACCGCGCGCGGCATAAGGGCGCGAATCGAACAAAAAGGGGTATCCTAGCGTGTGGCTGACTGTCCCTACTTACAGAGCATAAGTAGAAAGTCTCGGAGCCATTTATCACGCACTTCTATCAGAACAATGGACCGGTAATAACTCATCTGTAGCGACATTTCTCTCTCATACGGGCCGGTTGAGTTATCTGTGCGGTTCGGCTGCGGCGAGGGGGTGAGCGGTTTCATAAGCGAAGCGAGAGGTAACCCACGCGGGTTCTAGCTTGCGTAGCATGAAGCTGGGTTAGAGCCCATGGGTTTATAACTCTAGCTATCCCGCTCTTCGTCAAATAAAAGAGTGAGATACATAAAGTTATAACCCCTTAGTTATTGCGTAACCCAGGCTCATGCTGAGCAAGTAGGTCGTGGCGCCTATCGGACGACCATAGCTTTTTGAAATGGCGCAATCAATACACACATCAAAAATGTCTAGAAATCAACCACATTTTTACTAGTTACTAAAAATCATTTTTTTCTGTATCGTGGCCAAAAGGAGTTTAAGATTTTTATTGCTCATAAGAAAAAAAATAGTTTTTTTTTTGTTTAACTACGACATCTCATCTCCTTGCTCGTCGTTGCTATATTGGTAGCACTCTCTAGTTTACGGACGCCGATTTTATTCTGAAAAGCAGTTTTCAGTACAACATAATATTAGATTCCTAGGCACTTTTGATGAGCGTACAGCCGGATTTCATGTATTTAATTTATTAACAATTTTATTGACTGTAAGAGAATGATTGAATTTAAAAAAAAATAAAATGTAAAACCGTCCTAAAAAATAAAACTACGCAGATTTTTGTTTTCAGATATAGGTTTTCACAATGCAAGAAAACATCTTGGAAAACGGAGGCCAGAGAAAGAGCGAAATGGAAGATCGTTGAGGAGGCCAAGACCCATAAAGGGTTACAACCCAGCTATAGCGCCGAAGGAAATAAGTTTATATGTTTTCACAAAAACAAAAAACGTCTTATAACATCAATTCGGAAAATCGGCACAATCTTGCGTTTTCCAGGCCCCGCCATAGCCTTTCCACCTATTGATTGTAACTCAATTACGCTAAGGCCTATTTTCGCTCAAATAAATGACAGATAGCCTGAGTCAATGCAACGTTGTAATGTTACGTTCGAAATGTGACAGCAAACTGCGATGTCACAATAATTTACGTGTCATAATGACGTTTGTGGGTGTGGGACATGTTTTTGTGTTTTAGGCATCGTTTCTGTATGAACTATCGTTTATGCCCATACATTTCTCAATCTACAAACAAATGTAGCAGGAAAGTTACAATATTCTAGGAAATATGTAAGAATGGAGTATCTTATAAAGTGGTAAAATGAAGGCAAACGTAACTTTCCATAATACTACAACTTTATTGATATGATTGATTTAAATTTTAAACATTAATAATAAGTTAAAAAATTCACTCGGGACAGGACTTGAACCAGCAACTGTTTTTTCGTTGTTTTTTCTAAAGCACTAATACACGCATACAATTATAAAGAACGGGTGTGCTAGGGAATATTTTGAACATTTATTAAAAAAAAATAACTTTTAAAATACCAATTATCTCTGAAACGGTAAATTTTTGGGACTGGGCATTATGGGGTGAAATTCGTTGGAAATATTGCTCTCTTTAACCTCCTAACGCGAATTGGTTGAATTACCAATAAGCTTGTTTTTAAAACTTTCTACAATGGGTAGTGACATTTTTGGTGTAAATATTTTAACCTCAAGAAGTTAACTTGTTAGATTTATTCATGTTCCCTTTTGTACAGGGATTTACAATTGTATAACTTAAAACAAAAAATATATATATATACACTGCGACATAATCTACAACCGTTGTCATCACCGACAATGCTGGCTACCAAGTACCTACCAGCTGCTTCGTCAGACGTTGTCGCATTTGGTAAGTGGTTTTTAATCCATTGAAACAGGTCCCGAAACTTAATCCGTACATCGACCACATGATGTAGGTTCTGCATTTTTGCCTGACTGCGAGATGTATATTGCTTGCACTGAATTCTACAAGGTGTTACAAAAGTACCTAACTCTTTTTATAGGGTGTAACCTACTGGTCAACATGATGTCAAATCTGTAAAAAAAAGTTGAAAAAAACAATGTTTATTTTATAAACTTAAAATTTAAACATTTTCATAACTTTTTGTTTTTGTTATTAGCTCAAATTCAAAAATATGTTTGTGCGTGTAGGTGCATTTACATAGCTTTGAGTTGTTAAAATATTGTGAAAGTCAATGAAAACAATATTTAAAAAATACTTTTCTCCCGCCACATCGTTCACATTTTATTAATTTAAAAATAAACAGAACGTCATAGTGCTAAAAAAATTTGGTTGTGATCCCTATCACCGGGTGCTATTACCCTGTAAAAAGAGTTAGATACTTTTGTAACACCTTGTATACACCCTGCTATTTTAGTTTGTTGCACTGGTGATTCTGAGCCAAATTACAAAATTTAATTCCAAAACTTCAAAAAAAAAATCACTTCTCCATACAAATGGTGTAGATTGGCGATATACATTATTTGTGCTGGGATACTGGGAAGTGTTTTTTTTTTTTCGCTCGCCATGGAGTAAAATTTTGGTATTTGCCTCATAATCACCAGTGCAACAAAATAACTTCGGCTTTAAAACCACTAAAATAGCACGGTGTATTTATGTATCACCTTGAATAATTATTATTATCGAGCTTTCAAATATGTTTGTTTTGCTGTTGTCCCGCTTTAGGTGTACAAACAATGTGACATGGAACCATAGAGAGAGAGAGACAGAGAGAGCTATTTTTATAAGCAATTTTTGATGATAATGATATCCTTTTATCCATTATCAGGGACATAGGGCTCGAACAAGAGATCTTCATTTTCCTCGGTCATGCGCGGCAGTCTCTAATTCCTTCCAGCCGAGTCCAGTTGATACAGCAATTTTTACTCGCAATAATTTTTTTACCCTTTTTTAGGTACTGAATACAACTTTCTGGGTAAACAATTAATAAAAGCTTTTCTATAAAAAAGCCTCGTGAAAATTGATTAAATAAAGTACTTCAATGACTGTCATTGCCGTTCTTACAAAATCACCTACCTACTTCATTTATGAAGTTTTTAATTTGTCTCTTAGCTGAGTGTACCTTCTTTATGTTCTCGGTGCGTTTATTTAATTCTTACTTTCTTTTATTCCGAGTAGGCTTTAAGTTGCACTTAAGAGCGTGTCATTAAGTTAATCACCCAGGAAGCCATGTGTCGAATTTGTTTTCGTGCGGGAAGTCTGTTGATTTGTGTTTCTTGTAATTATTTTGATTAATCGTGTCACTGTTAAAACCGTTCGTTTAATGATAAGATAAGGAAAAATTTTCACTTGTAAGCACTTGTAGTATTAGATTTTGTTGAGTGTGAAATATAATACCCTAACCGCAAAATTCGCCAATTCAGACAGTCACTAAAAATCATTAACACTGTACAGCCGGATAAACTTAAAGCTCGAAGAGTGTTTAGTTAAATGAAAAAAGTTCTTTGTGATCGTAACCTAAGCATTGTTTTATGCACGAGAATTGCTAGATGCTACGTTTTTTTCTGTCTTCTCTACGGTGTAGAGACTTGGACGCTCACTCAAAATAGGTCCAAACGCATAGAAGCGTTTTAGATGTGGGATCTGGTCAACAGAGACAAATGCTCAAAATCTCGTGGGTCCAAAAAGTCCACAATACCACCATGCTCCAGAAGATGAGAAAAAAACATAAAAAAACGCAAACTTGAGTGTTTGGGTCCTTCAACTTACCATCCAAGAGAAGATACCAGACAGGAGGAGATCTGGAAGACTCAAGATAATATAATGGTTTGAGAACTTAGGCCATCGGTTCCAACAATCCACGAGCTCCTTGTTCCGTTTGGCCACTGCACTGATAGGAGACGGCAATACAAGAAGAACATAAACTCAAACTATTTAAGGCAAACAAGTGAAGTGTGAAGAAAGTTACCCTACATACCATGACCTGTCAAAAAGCTAAAGTATTGAAGCAAAAACGGAAGTGAAACGTTAAACTTAATTGATATTGACATGTTCACTCACTCGTTAAACTGTGAGAAGATTTTTCACAGTTAACCAAAGATTTCTGTCAATTGTCGACTTAATATCGAAGGTACAAAGGTTGAAATTGCAAGTTTAACAAGCCGAATGGGTGGTCTCTTAATTGATTGATTCTAATTAATATTAAAAGATACATAAGTAATGTTTAAGATACTTTTTAAAATCTGCTATTTAAATTATGCACAGCCTTCTGTGTCGGCAAAAGCTTTAACTATTAGATTAAACTGTAAAACGCGCTGTATCTATTGTAAAATATGTCGTCATGAAAATGCAGTGTTTGCCAGATACTAAAAAAAAAGTCTAGAAAAGTTACTAAAAACCTTCCACAATCATAACAAGATAGTCAATGAATATATATAGTGGATAATTAGAAAGTTTTATACTGTAGAGTATAGTGACTCATATTTTAAGTCTATCTACGGTGGTAATACGTGTATCGAATACTGAGTACAACTTAAATAGGTTTAACTATTTTATAGCTAATTGAGGACCAGACAAGCACTATTATCATGTTATGGTATTGCATTGTTAACCGAACTACTATTTCAGCGTTCACTTTCAAACCCATTCCAGTTGGTCCAAAGAGAGTTGCAATAGAGCCTTATGCTGGTTTTACACCCTAGCAAACACGGACACAAACATGCTGCAAAAAGGCTGTTTTGCCACGCCATGCTAACAAAACAGTCTCTTTGCAACGTGTTTGCTAGCGTGTAAAGCCAGCATTAGAATTGTATTTAGCAAAACACGTATTAATTATATTGCTTCAACCCGTTTACTTCGAACGTTTCATAATTTTGACCACAATGTTGGAATAGAAACGTGAAAGAGCTTTGAGAAGTACCTCTCTAAATATAGACCTCACTAATCCTCGGTGTATCTATTGGAATTGAGTCTAACTATCGCAGAATCAAGATAAACGCCAAAGCTATTCAGATAAGTTTGACGAAATTTAATAAGTTAGGCGGTCTCTATACAACTTTAAATAAATTCTTTCATCGAGTCTGCCTCGTGAAATATTAGCAATTTGTTGCATGACAAGGTGTAAAATGAACCCAGATAGCGGTGACAGGCTATATAATAGATAGTAACACTTTATTGTACAAGAAAACATATTAACTAGCTGTTTGTTTTGCTTTGGAAGACACTTCTGATCACTCTTACAAACCTAGCTGTTTGTTGTGCTTTAGAAGATGCGTCTGTTCACTTTTCTTATTTTGACCTCTCTACAGGGTGCACTCTAAGTCAATAGCGGAACTTTAAGTGGGCTATCTACTGATCAATACAAAAAACTTGTACTAGGTGGCGAAAAAAATGTAGTGAGAAAAATATCAGCTGTTCGATACAAAAGGTCGACTCAGTACTGCGCCAAATGTATGAAACAGCTGATATTTTTTTCACTCCATTTTTGTCACCACCTAGTACAAGTTGTTTGTATTGATCAGTAGACAGCCTACTTAAAGTTCCGCTATCGACTTAGAGTGCACCCTGTAGTATGAGTTAAGGTGCCACTGTACGTACGCTGTATAAATCTGTATAAGATGCAAAGGCCATAGGGTTTTATCTGATATTGCGTTCAAGTTTTTTCATCTTTCCAAGTCCACAGCCTCTGTAGTAGCAATAGTATTGCCTATCCATATTTGGGTAGCTCCTATCTGAGCAGATTGTCGAAGAATTTTGTTAATCAGCGATAGTATAAGGAACAGTTACGTTTACTTGGTAAAGGTACACTTCCTTATTACAAAACGGTTGGTGGAAGCCTTTTACAGGGAATAAAAATGGTATCTCTATTTGTTTGAGTTTTATATTCTTTATGTATTTTAATCAAAGCGAAAAACAATTTTAATAAAAATCATTAATCACGACTGTACTTTAAAACAAAAATGAAATGATGAACTCTCTGCCTGAAAGAAGGCCACACCATATTTTTTAGGGCATTTTTTTTTTACTGTTCAGTGTGTCTTTTGGTTTTATTCATTTTTATTATAGTTTTGATGTGTTTGCCGGTGCTTTATTTGCCCTTTCCCGTTCTCAATTTAAATTTTACTATATTCTGGGCTAGCTGAAAGAAATTTCTATATAAAGTAACTTGTATCGTTTTCTTTTTGTGCAATAAAGTCTAAGGGTGGCATTAATAGTCGTTATCTCTAGTTCGAGCCCAAGTAGGTGAACTCAGAAAACGAAATTTCCGTCTTGAGATCTTGGCAAATGTCAATGTCAAGCTCAAGCTAGTGTCTATTAATATGCTGACAGCTACTCAAGCTTGACATTAGCCAAGGCTTGATATTAGCCAATTTTGTTTTCTGAGATCACCTACTTGAGCTCGAGACCATAAGTAAGGAGTAGGTAAGTTCAGAAACAAACAAATACTGCGAAAATGTACTCTTCCTTCCCACGCAATTTTCTTCCTTCATTAGAACTCGCTCAACGCAGCCACAAGTCACAGATCCCCCCTCTGGCAACCTAACGTCTATTTTCTAGCATTGTGCTCACCCACCTCCCATATTTCATTCGGTAGCAGCAAAAACGCGGCAGCACACATCGGTGGTAATGACACGGGCAAAAAGCAGCTAACTCGCGCCTCCAATTACGCGCCGTTTATGGGCCAGGTCCGCCTTACATAATGGTTAAAATCTAACATTTTTCTCGGTAAGGGTTGCGGTTGGTGGGGACAAACAGGCGGGAAGGACGCGGCGTTTTTTTTTCCACTAGAGCTGGTGGTGGGCTAGTTGTAGAGCAATTCACTTGGAAGCGAGAGACCCAGATTCGATTCCCGGTGCGGGCATGTAGGTTTTCCGTTTATCACTAGAGCCGGTAGTGGCCTCAAGTCGTAGAGCAATGGACTCGGAAGCGAGAGACCCTGGTTCGATTCCAGGTGCGGGCATGTGTCTATGACTTTAAAATTTATCAGAATGGAAATCTGTTTTGAGAGCCTTAATGTAGACCAATATTTTTTTCCGGTTTAGAAACAGCTTTTAAACAATAGATACACAATATTACGACCATGTACGACCTAGCGTTGCTCAAAATGAGTCTTTAGAGCTGAACACGTCAAAATCTGTAAGGATGGCATTAAAAATAGTCGTCAGCTCGTAGCTTGTTTTCTGAGATCACCTACTTGAGCTCGAGCTTGAACTGACGACTATTAATGCCACCCTAAGTATCTACAGGGTGCACTCTAAGTCGATAGCGGAACTTTAAGTAGGCTATCTACTGATCAATACAAACAACTTGTACTAGGTGGCGAAAAAAATGGAGTGAAAAAAATATCAGCTATTCCATACAAAAGGTTGACTCAGTGCTGCGCCAAATGTATGAAACAGCTGATATTTTTTTCGCTCCATTTTTGTCGCCACCTAGTACAAGTTGTTTGTATTGATCAGTAGACAGCCTACTTAAAGTTTCGCTATCGACTTAGAGTGCACCCTGTAGTAAGTGAAAAATATTTCATAATATTGCAAGCAAGCGTTCGTAAAACTGCCCGTGCGTCAACCGGCAACCTTTAGAAAAATGCCTAGCGGCGAATAGCGTTGCAATTACATCCCGCGCGTCTCCCATCCGTCCGTCTGTCTGTCCGTCCGCGCAAAGATGGAAGCCGCATGCCTTCGCAGGAGTCGGTTAGGTCGCGCGCACATTGAGCTTGCTGAGTTTCATAATTAATCATCTATCTATCTATCACGTGCATGCGGAAAACGTACTACGGGACGGGAGAACTCTTTATAGTTTTGACTAAATAATTTTAAAAAGAGAGTTAATATGTGACCTTGGATGGAAAATACTGAAATCGGAATTACAGTGCCAGGAGATGCACAATAAGAAATATATATTTCACGCCAACCCCTATTTTTCGTTCAATGTAGTATTTTAAAGCTTGTTTTTGATGTTTCATGATATTCTCTGGGTTAATTTGGGATACTGGCAATTGGCATATCAAATCGTTTACAATTTTTACTGACCGTTTCAGAAGCCGAATTAGTTTCAGTCCAAAATCAACTTATCAGTCAAAGACGAATAAAAAAAAATAACAGAAATCCATGACATGAGAGCAATTAATTAATTAACGACATTTAATCAAAGTTCCTCAGTCTGCAATGACCCTAACGAGCTGGATAGTTGGCCGTCGCCGCAAGGATCTGGGTTGATTCGATCTATTCCACGGAATGTTGGTATGAAAGGGCGCTTCCTATTCGTTCCTAATATACAACGTGTTACAAAACGTCCTAACTCTTTTTACAGAGTGTTATCTACGGGTCAGCACGATGTCAATTCTGTAAAAAAAAGTTTCGTATCTTTTTTGTTTTTAGCTAAAATTTATTTTGGTATTAGCTCAAATTTAAAATATTACGCTAGTGTGTGTAGGTGCATTTGCATAGCTTTGAGTGGTTAAAACATTGCAAAAGTCACTGAAAACAATATTAAAAAATATGTACTTTTCTCCCGCCACAGCGTTCACATTTTATTAATTTAAAAATCAACGGAACGTCCTTAAGCAAATAAAAAAGTAGGTTATGTCCTTATCACCGGGTGCTATTACCCTGTAAAAATAGTTAGGATCTTTTGTAACACCTTGTATTGTAAATTATCAAAATACTTGGGTTGCCACATATCGACATGCTGGCAGTCCGTGACCCGATGGAGCGATGACATCAAAAAGGCGACTGGAAAGCGGTGGATACGGCTAGAAAGGGACCGGGAAGGATAATCTGATAAGGAAGAGACCTATGCCCAACAGTGGGCGACATTCATGGGCTGGTTAGATAGATAGATCAAAATTCAAAACGTTCAAAAGTAAAGGTAAGTATCCAAGCTGAGTCTATTTATTCAGCCTGGTAAGTGGCAAAGAAATATTCGTGTGTTATGATTTTTGTGTGATGGATAATTTATGAACTTCAAAAAATATTAATAATATTAAAATGAGTAAGAAAGCAAGAATACGATACAAACATAATGATGAAATACGTTATCCATTCATACGATACTTTAAAAATTTTAAAGTACAAAATTTAAACAATTTTATTAATAACGCCATTTAATGACGTTATTAATAAATTGTTTTTAAAAAGCGTATGTATGTATGTTTTAGGTTTTAGCAGTTCTTTAGAATAACCCGCGCAAAACTATGCACCGCGCCCGACGCCGCCCGCGCCGCCGCATCTTTTTGTCTAGCTTTTAAACAATTATTGGAGGCGTACGTAACTGTTTTCTTGCGGTTAGGGCTAAAGATAGATGTGCTTACTTTGTTGCTAAAACAACTTGGTCAATGAAAGCCAGTAAGTAAAATCTTATATATATATAAAAGGCTTAGGTTGACTGACTCATCACGCTACAGCCCAAACGGCTGAACCTATAAGTACGAAATTTGGACAAAAGTTGCGTTATATAGTGGAGGGTTCATTTAAGAAGCGATTTTTTTTTATTTAACCCTTAAGTGGGTCAAAATCGGGTTGAAAGTGTGTATGGGAAAACATTTTTTTTTGGTCTTTTGTACTTTAATCTTAGTTTTTCGTACTTTTATTTAAAAATGATTCGACACCTATTTCAGATTTTTTCTCATTTCTATGAACTTAAGGGTTAAAATGGGTGCTAAAGTTTTTCGATTTTTTTCACCAGTTACGATCAATGCTGGAACAAAACCGCTAATGCCACAACAGTGATAATTTGACAATAGTTGTAATTTGTGGACACGCTACGGGTTAAGATAGATTTACTTCAAGTTTAACCCTTAAAGCGGTAAAAATAGGGTTCAAAGTTTGTATGAAAAAAAAATTTTTTTGGCCGCATTTACTTGCAACTAAGAATTCGTATATTAAATCAAAAATAAATTAACACCTGTTTTAGCTTTTTTCTAATTTTAGCCGTTTAAGGGTTTATCGAGGTTGAAATGTATGAATATTTTTCGTGATGTAGTGTCAACGTCGGGCCCAAACCATTTAAGCTACAACTATGAAATTGAAACTTCAGTAGCGTTTTGTAGCAAAACTACCCACCATGAAGAAAAAAATATAATTTTAACCCGTCAAATGCCCAAACCGGGGTTCAAAGTTTGTATGAAATAAAATTTTTTTTTGGTCCGATTTACTTGAAATTTAGTATTTGTATATTTAATAAGAAAAAATTAAATACGTGTTTCAGCGTTTTTCAAAATTCTGCCCACCAAAGGGTTAAAAGGGGTAGAAAAGTTTAAAGATTTTTCCTGATTTAGTATCAATGCCAGGCCTAAACCATTAAAGCTACAACTATGAAATTTAAACTGCAGTAGTGTTTTGTGGCAAAACTACCTACCATGAAGAAAGAAATAAAATTTTAACCCTTCAAATGCCCAAACCAGGGTTCAAAGTTTGTATGAAATAAAAATTTTTTTTGGTCCGATTTACTTGAAATTAAGTATTAGTATACTAAATCAGAAAAAATCAAACACGTGTTTCAGCGTTTTTCTCATTTCAGCCAATGAAGGGTTAAAATGGGTGGAAACGTTGAAGTTTTTTTCCTGATGTAGTAGCAATGCTGGGCCCAAATCATTGAAGCTACAACTTTGAAATTGAATGTGCAGTTGCATTTTATAGCATTACTACCCACCATAAAGAAAAAAATATAATTTTAACCCTTCAAATGCCCAAACCGGGGTTCAAAGTTTGTATGAAATAAAAAATTTTTTTGGTCCGATTTACTTGAAACTTAGTATTTGTATATTAAATAAGAAACCATTAAATACGTGTTTCAGCGTATTTCAAATTTCTGTCCACAAAAGGGTTAAAAGGGGTAGAAAAGTTTGAAGATTTTTCCTGATGTAGTATCAATGCCAGGCCTAAACCATTAAACCTACAACTATGAAATTGAAACTGCAGTAGTGTTTTGTGGCAAAACTACCTACCATGAAAAAAAAAATATAATTTTAACCCTTCAAATGCCCAAACCGGGGTTCAAAGTTTGTATGAAATAAAAATTTTTTTTGGTCCGATTTACTTCAAACTAAGTATTCGTATACTAAATCAGAAATAATTAAACACGTGTTTCAGCATTTTTCTCATTTCAGCGAATGAAGGGTTAAAATGGGTGGAAACGTTGAAGATTTTTCCCTGATATAGTAGCAATGCTGGGTCCAAACCACTCAAGTTAGAACTTTGAAATTTGAACTACAGTTGCGTTTTATAGCAAAACTACCAACCATGACGAAAAAAGTAATAATGTTAACCCTTGAAATGCCCAAACCGGGGTTCAAAGTTTGTATTAAATAAAATTTTTTTTTGGTCCGATTTACTTCAAACTAAGTATTTGTATGCTAAATCAGAAATAATCAAACACGTGTTTCAGCAATTTTCTCATTTCAGCGAATGAAGGGTTAAAATGGGTGGAAACGTTGAATATTTTTCTCTGATGTAGTAGCAATGCTGGGCCCACCCCATCTAAGTTACAACTTTGAAAAACTACAGTTGCGTTTTATAGCAAAACTACCAACCATGAAGAAAAAAGTAATAATGTTAACTCTAAAACGGCCAAAACGGGGTTCAAAATTTGTATGCAATTATCATTTTATTGGGTCGGATTAACTTGAAACTAAGTAGTGGTGTATTAAATCAGAAATAATAATTAAACACATGTTTCAGCATCAAAAAGGGTGGAAACATTTTAAGAGTTTTCCTGATGTAGTATCAATAACAATGCCGGAACCATTAAAGCTACAACTATTCAATGAACATTTAACTACAGTTGCGTTTTATAGCAAATCTCCTGAGCATGAAGAAAACAATAATAATGATAAACCTAAAACGGCCAAAAAGGTTCAAACTATGTTTTTCTTTTGTTGGATTCATTTGATCTTTACCAATTTGGTCACACACATACACAACACATACACTTCCACGCTGAAACTGCACGACGGATTTGGATGACATTTGGAATAGAGATAGCTTACAAAAATACACACCCATGACTCTATTCATGCTAATTTGATAATGGTGAAAGATGTACCCAGGCAACTTCTTATAAGTCTTCGCGGACGAAGTCGCGGGCGAAAAGCTAGTACTTTATATTTTAAATATTCTTCGCATACATATACATACGTTATATTGGATCATTTCTGGGATCGCTTCCTCCATGGACAAATAAGAAGTTGAACCATGTCTCAAAACATTACCTTTTGACTTCTTGTGTCTGAGGCCAAGACCCACTTCGGGTCGCTGAGCCATCGGAGTAAGAAAGTAATTAGACCATTAATTTTTCAAAAATATCATAACGTAGTGGTTTTCTTTTTTATTGAACGAGCGAGCGAAGCGAGCGAAGTTCTCCGAGTCTACTGGAACAATCCGGCGTTTGTATGTATGTATGTATGTATGTATGTATGTATGTATGTTTGTATGTTTGTATGTATGAATGTTCGTTCGACGATAACTTGAGTAAATTAAGTCGGATCGTCATGAAATTAGTTCGAACATGAGCCAAATCGGTCGAGGGGTTGCCGAGATATGGGGTTGTTCAGTTTATATGGGGTCGCGAGTTCACAGTTCGGGGCGAACCACTAGTTTTATTTCATCCAAAATCGGCATTTAATGAATATCTTTGTTCCTAATTCTGCTGTCATAGTAACTTACCAATCTCCATAACCAGAGATCCATGATTCGCGTGTGTGAACATACCTGAAACAGACAAAATGTATTTAGTAAGGACGTTTTATACTCGCAAAATTATGACGCCATGATTTGTATGCCTAATATTTTTTAGAACGGACACGACACGAACGAACAGCACACTTAATTGAACGAGCGGGCGAAGCGAGCGAAGTTCTCCGAGTCTACTGGAACAATCCGGCGTTTGTATGTTTGTATGTTTGTATGTATGTATCTATGTATGTATGTATGTTTGTATGTATGTATGTATGAATGTTCGTTCGACGATAACTTTAGTTAATGTAGTCGGATCGTCATGAAATTTGGTAGACGGGTAAACGAGGCAAAGAGAATTTTTAGGTTCGAACATGAACCAAATCGGTCGAGGGGTTGCTGAGATATAGGGTCGCGAGTTCAAAGTTCGGAGCGAACCACTAGTTATTTACATCCAATTTTGATATTATTTTAATTAACTGAACGCAATTTTGCATACAAGCATGAAACTCTAATGGTAACAGTAGCATCTGATGCTATTATAGGAACCCTCAGTATAACCTTTACTTCAAAAAGTGACGTAATAGAAACTTCATAACAAAAAAATTAAGCCCCAGATTAAACTCGTCACAGTTTAAATTAACACATAAAATGTTTCACGCCGTAGACCTCAAAAACCTCACAAATATACACCTTAACTTTAAGGCATTAAGAGTTGGTTTGTGACTCTATTATTATGCTTGTTGATTATACCTGGGAACTGGTCATTATTGTTAATGTCCCTTACCGCAAAGCTGTGACGCTCTGGTGAACCCAAGTCTCATACTTTTAGTACTGGAATAGAGCCACCAAAAATTTCTACTGTTTAGAAAGAGCTGGTATGGCACGCTCATCAGAAACACATCACATGGTGACAAAGAACTTAGCTAAAAGAGAGTTTTTTGTGTATTTTATTGTGCTACGCTTTTAATCGATTTAGTTGGTTTTACGCCGACTAAAATAGGTTTGGACTTAACTTTAAATATTTAAAAGTTTTTGGTTAGTAGTGTTCGATTTCAAGAAACGAAAATATGGTGTTTCATAAAGTTTTGTACTGGAATTGATAACAAGGTACGTTTAAATATATGCACCAACTAGCTAGTCCTTTAGATTTTAGACAAAAGGGCACAGTCAAAACTTTGAAATACCATCCATATCAAAATTTACTATCACATTTCTCTAAAAATAACGAGGCTAATGATACAATATATTACCTACATCATATTTACTTAGCAAAATCTCATTTCATAAAACAGCGGTGAATCTAATTTATACCCTCAAAGTCATTAGAACGTGTCAATAGCTACAATCTTAGCCAAGCAATGCTAATAATGTCGTCACGAAAGAACACACAATATTATCAGAAGCGGACGGACGCCATGTTTGTCCGTCTGTCCTGGCAGGCTTCGAGCCACAGCCACTCCTGCGCCGGACACCCCCCGCCGCTCACAGATAATATAAGTTACCCACCGACCGACCGACCGACCCACGAAATGGACTAAAGGTGCGGGCACACATAGAGGAAATATTTAGGATTCTTTGAGCTTTACAAATTAGACTTTCATAAGCACTGCATATTTTGAGAATAATGGGCAGCGAGCATCCTCTCTCCTCCATTACTATGACTTTTCGACGAGGTCGAAACTAGTTCGCATTCATTGCGTTATTAAAAAAAAACATTAAACAGCGTAATTTATAAATAGCTTTTTTTCTGAAACACGTCAACTGCTGAATAAGATTTCCAAACACTTTTGGTATAGCTCGATACTTTTTATTTACTGAACGTTTCTTATTCTTTAAAAGTTTGCATTTGTATAGCATTTCTCCGCTGCCTGTGCGCTTTACTCAGCACCGCTGACGTATTATTTGTATGGAGAAATAAAATTGCGTTTTCACCAAAGCCGTAAAACAAAAGTTGTTAGAAAAATCGCATTCTGAAATTGACGTGTTTCAGGAATAAAGCTATTAAAAAAATACCCTGTATAATTCTTTGAGCTGCTACGGTATATAACATACATATACACAATACAAGATGTTACAGAAAGGTCCTGAATCTCTAAAGCATAGACAACCCTTTGTGTAATACGCTGTATGTATGTATGTAATATGTTAATTTTGATTTTAATTGATCGTATAGAGTAGAGATCACATGAAATTGAACCCTGTTGCTTAGGAATAGAGTCCAAAACCAATGAAAATTTTATAGCCAGAGTGCCTGGTTAAGAATCAATAACTTCGTAGTTTAGTCAACAACTAACGTGTAAAAGCAGGATTGTTACAATAACTTATTTTAATATTTGTTGAGTAAGCGATCGCGATATTTTACAGGCCATTACAGGCACCTTCTTTACAGCAAAAAAATATAATGAACAAAATAATGTATTGGCGTACACAAGCTTTGCAGAGCTGTTAGTAGGGCCTCAGTACAGTATGAAATGCAGTTCTAAGTGTGCTCACACCTTAACCCAGACTAGAGCTATAAATTTCGAAATGACCGCGAGTCCTGATTAAAATACCCATTTTGGTGCCTCCTATGTGTGTGCTACTTTATTTTCATTTGTTTTTTTTCACTTAAGTTTATTACCCAACCTAATATTGGTCTTGGTGTGAGTATAAACGATATAGGTTCTTATTGTGGCTCATCGTTGGTCGAAAAAAAGTACCATAATATTTTTCCGGTAGTAGTTATATGTTTTAGGATCAGTAGAAGCAATCTGCGATCAGATATACACAAGCATCACAAGTGAAAATAGATGTTCTCTTCGAATCTCTCTTCGAATAATTATCCCCACAATAATTGAGAGGATTATCATGGATGGATGGACTTTCATACATAAGAATATACAGGTTCCAAGGTTCCTATTGTTAAACCCGTAAAATAGCAACAATGGTCTGGTGACATAAGAGCCTCAGTAGGCTCAAACAATAGTTACATACTAGCTGAGATCGAAAAACATAAAGAGGTATAAGACCAATGGTGAAAAGATAAAGTAGAAGTAGAAGATTATGTGAAAGCCCGAAAAGTTTGTGGCACCGTTGAGCGGAAAGGTAACCGAACTATTTTGGATCTCTTAAGACGCCATACGGCTCACAACTAGCGCCGCCAATGGAAAAAAAATCATATCTTTTTTTTGGATGCGTTTTTAGCAAAAAACGCTCCTGCGATTCCTCAACGCGAGGCTTAACTATTTTTAGGACCTAAGGTTTGGATTCCAGATCCTAGAACTTAAGAATGCAATCGATTCTCGCCAAAAGTGGCCACTTTTGGCGAGAATCGATTGCATTCGTAGGAAATCCAATCCTGGAATCCAAACCTTAGGTCCTAAAAATATTTAAGCCTCGCGTTGAGGAATCGCAGGAGCGTTTTTTGCTAAAAACGCATCCAAAAAAAAGATATGATTTTTTTTCCATTGGCGGCGCTAGTTGTGAGACGTATTTCACCTTAATACTTTATAAAGATTTTTATAAGGTTAAAAAATTCGCTCGGGACAGGATTTGAACCCGCAACCTCTTGCGCTCTACCAATTGAGCTACCTTATTGAGTTCCCTAGCACGGATTAGTGCCATAGAAAACACAAAAAGTCTCTTAATATATTTTTTTTTTTTTTTTACATTTATAAAAGTTGATAAAATTCTCTCGGGACAGGACTTGAACCCGCAAACTCTCGCATATCGTGCAGGCGCTCTACCAATTGAGCTACCGAGTCAAGTAACTGTCGATTCGAATTTCTTCAACTAGTCTCCGTCTACTGGACGGGGGGCGCCATCTGGTGTGATGAGTTTGCACTTATCTACACCACCCAATGCGTTCATCTTTGCAGACGAAATGCTCATTGGAATTTTGATGTTGCCACTACATTTAACCACTTTTTTTTTTGTTTTTTCTAAAGCACTAACCCGTGCTAGGGAATAATTTAAACATTTATAATAAGTTGAAAAAATTCACTCTTCATTCAACTTATTATAAATGTTTAAATTATTCCCTAGCACGGGTTAGAGCTTTAAAAAAAAAGAAAAAAAAAAGTGATAATTTAAACATTTATAATAAGTTGAAAAAATTCACTCGGGACAGGACTTGAACCCGCAACCTCTCGCATACCGTGCAGGCGCTCTACCACGAGTGAATTTTTTCAACTTATTATAAATGTTTAAATTATTCCCTAGCACGGGTTAGTGCTTTAGAAAAAACAAAAAGTAGTTAATACTTACTACATCTTTTTAAATGTATCCCTCCAAAAAATGTTTGTCTTGTTCTTATTTATAGTTTCGAAGTTTTTGACGTGACTTATTTTTATTATTTACGTACGAGGCGGCTCTTTTCCTGTCAGTGTCCTTCATAAAACGAAGCCGAAGATTTAGTTTGTGGTCGTAAAATATTTTACTGCTAATAGAATACTTTTTATTTTATTTCAGTTTTTGGGTTTAAAATGGAACGATACAGTTTTTTGCGGTTCGCGCATCTTTTACGCAATCGGTTTGAGGTGGAAGCTTCTTTGTCAATTGTAATGGTAACTTTACTGTTTTGCGTGTTAAAAAAATATCCTGACATACTGAAGAGGGCAGATGTATTTATCAATACTAAAATTCAATACCGTGCGGCGGTACGTAACCCTTTTAGTTGCAAAGGCTGATACGTTTGAACCGTGATAGTTAGAATGTTGAAATTATCACAGATGATGTATTTCTGTTGCCGCTATAACAACAAATACCAAAAAATAATAATAAAATGAATATTTAAGGGGGCTCCCACACAACATACGTGTTTATTTGCTGTTTTTTATAGATACGGAACCCTTCGTGTGCGAGCCCGACTCGCACTTCGCCGGTTTTTTTTTAAATTTCATGATTCGTCCTAAAGTAAAATTTGTACTAATGAGGTAAACGATACACTTCAATATGACAGGAACTTTTTGTAACACCTTTTATACAAGCGTGAGTTTATGTGATACTGAATAACACACTCCATATCAAGAGCAGTACAATCAACACTACAAGGGTTCATAAATAACGCATAAACCATCACGCCTAGAAGGCTCTGGAGAAGGCCTCAAGGCCTAAGCCGGAAACCTCCGCATCCGCACGACCCACTGCGCTAAACCACGTTTAACTGCCGGTTAGAGACTAACTAATAGTTAACTTGTGATTACCGGTTGTTTTACTGATTGGCCCTCGCGTTTATGATAGACCACGGGCTCAAATTAACTTTATAGTTGCATTATAGGCTTTATTTCTTATGTTTTAGATTTTTTAATGCTTTGAGTGGTGTTAAAGAGTGCATTGAGGTTGATGAATTAACGTCCGTACTTGGTACACAAGACAGCACAAGACCCTTACACGCGTGCACTCTAATCACTTACGTTACGGGTGACTTTGCAACGGAAATGTAAGGGTCTACAACTCTACATACTGTCATGTGTACGTTTGAGATTGAAAATTTTCGGAAAACAGTCGGTAACTTAAATACTAAAATGTCACTAAAATCCTAATCAAAACATTTGAATGAATTTCAAATTATTGCTAAACATACACGAAAAGAACACAACAGGATCTCAAAAATCTCAATAGCAGTTGTCTCGATAAACAGTTTTGTCCTGCTATCGGCTAGCGCCGTCTTGCTTTATTTGACTACGTAAAACGAGATGGCGCTACCCTTTAGCGGGATAAAAAAAACATGCAGTCATACCGCAGGGGAACTTCCAATTGCTAAGCAACCCGTTGAAGTCTTTTTCACGCATTTTGTTGATTTTATCTGACAAGACTTCAAAAGATTAAATCGATATGTATTATTGTATTTTCTAATTAAGTAGGTGCTTTATGAAATAAAAAGCCATGTTCGATAAAGCCATGACAAAGCCACGTCTTTGAATAAAATATATTATTATAGGTAAGATTGTAGTTGTTTATAATACTTTTTTTTATTTCCGTTGTAGGTTTTATTATTTATCTGTTAAAGGTTCGATCTCAAGGGCGAGCCCCCTGCAGTGACGAGTTTGGAACGAGATGAGGCTTGAACTAAAGCTGTGTCCACGGTGGTGCATATCTACATCCGGTGAATTGGATAGGAACATAGGTACATTGATCTTATGATTTTGTTGTTAACAACCTTTGTAACAATAATCTGTATGTAACAATAATCTCTATGTACTGAAATAATCCATTAGAATTTCTCTCTCTCTCTCTCTTCTTCAGCCTGTCGCCACCCAATACTAAGTGTAGGCCTCTTCCATTGCACTGCATTCCTTTCGGTCTTTGGCTTTTCTCATCCAGTCTCTTCTTGCCATTAGAATTTAATGCGCACAAAATATTAATATTTTTCTTTGCTCTTTTACCTCACTACAGTTTATCTATCTACGTTAAAATGTGCATCGTTCATAGGCTGATATTTAATTTCATAATCCCGCAATCGTTCAATAATATTATGCGCAAAGCGTTTTTCTTAAGCACCATGCATACAGCCTACAAGCGCGGGCGCAGCCTTAAACATAAATAATAATAAAACGCCGCCCAATAAGAGAAACCAAACGCAGAGCCCAATATGAGCCCATGTTACACACATTTTTGTATAAATTTCCTTTTTTCCCCTTTTACTAAATATTTTATTACAAATGCCTTATAACAGCGTCCAAAAGGCAAATTATAGTCAATTTGTTCGGGGTTCAGTTCCCGGAGCGGGTATTTGTAATAATCGTTTATTCATTTATTATTGTCGCGAGATGGTATTTTTTGATAAAACAATCTAATGTGTCCGTGTGGTTTCTGAATTTATATACTAACTTGTTTGAAAAGGGGTCTTATAATCGGCTATGACGTTGGCATTCAGAGGACGAGTCTAGAATTCTACAGGGTGCACTCTAAGTCGATAGCGGAACTTTAAGTGGGCTACCTACTGATCTCTACAAACAACTTGTACCAGGTGGCGAAAAAAATAGAGCGAAAAAAATATCAGCTGTTCCATACAAAAGGTCGACTCAGTACTGCGCCAAATGCATGAAACAGCTGATATTTTGTTCGCTCCATTTTTTTCGCCACCTAGTACAAGTTGTTTGTATTATTCAGTAGATAGCCTACTTAAAGTTCCGCTATCGACTTAGAGTGCACCCTGTAGATAGATACATAGAGAACTCTTTATTGCACAACAGAGAGAATATTACAGATCACTTTTACAACAACATTAAGTACAAATGGCGGCCTTATAGCTAAAAGCTATTTCTTCCAGACCACCTTGGGATGGACAGGACTGGATGCGGAAATAAAGTAGCAAGTAGATGCACAATAAGACAGAGATATGGCAGGACTAATATACTTAGATATCACTAACTAGTTTACGTAAACTTACGGAAGTAAAGGTAATATTAGTCTAGCAGTTTAGCGTGACAGTGAAAATGCCTGTGATTTCTGACAATGGGCGTCATTCACGGGCTGAATAGATAGTTACATAAGGTCTTTTATATCCAGTGAAGTGGTACCTTCACTCACATTAGAAAGATAAGTGACAACTCGAACGCTGCAGTACCCTACTCACTCTAAAAATTTAGAGAGAGTGGGCTTGCCTAAGTCCTCTCTCAGATTACAAATACGCATAAAGCCAACTGTACTAACTCGGCTTCTCCAGTATATTGCTGATGCCAGCCTGCTAGGATACGCCTTATAGTATATCAATATTAGGTTACAAAATAGTTAGACTTTGACTATCCTATCCTATCCTATCCTTTCCTATCCTACTACTACATAAACGTAAAAGTTTGTAAGTATGGATGGATGGATGGATGGATGTTTGTTACTCTTTCACGCTGAAACGGCTGAACGGATTTGAATGAAATTTGGAATAGTGATAGCTTAGACATCAGATTAACACATAGGCTCCATATTATCACGCTTTTACACTTAGGAGCTAAGTAAAGCACATATCCTTTTTGTGTAGTCCACGCGGACGAAGTCGCGGGCAAAGCTAGTTTTGTATAATTTACAAATGCGAAATTTGTTTTTCTTAACTCTTTACAAAAACTGAAAGTTAAAAACAATTCGGCTATTTTATATCTACTTATGGCTCGGTAAAATTATGACAGTTTTGCTTCTTATTTACACGTTTATTGGGTTTAGTGGGTGCCTCTGATTAACTCTTTTACTTGTGTGTTACCGTCGGCAAAATAACATCAAGGACCATTTAAGCTGTGTTCTCTTTAAAAAGTCATAACGTTAACACAAAAAGGAATCAGTTTTCATTGTCAAAAACACCAATGTCGTAAAACATTTATCGCTTTTCATCTCATTGGATTGTGCGGTCAGTGACCCCGTGTACTGCCTTTTAAGACCCATTACCATACTCAAGTTATGCAAAATATTATGTTTGTGAAAATACTTGTACTCAGTGGAGATTTCAGTTTTGGGTAAACAAGTATCTCTTTAAGTATTTACGGTTTGTTTCTAAACGTTTGCAAATACTCCGAAAAGACAGTTCGTTTCGTGATGACTGGAAGACTTTCATTTATTCTGACGAATCATTTTTCGTTTTTCCGTGATAAATAATATCTGGGGGTCTACCGGCTAAGACGAAGCATAATACCATTGGCGTAAATCGAAGTTCGATTTATGAAAAATGAACTGCAATGAACTACCAGTTGCTGTCAGAGCTGCCAGAACTCAGTTCATTTTTCATAAATCGAACTCCGATTTTCGCTAATGGTAATCGGCTTCGTCTTAGCCGGTAGACCCCCTGGTCTAAGGGTGGCATTAGGTAATAGTCGTCAGCTCTATCTAAGTATGTGATCGCAGAAAACCAAATCACCGACTTGATTCCTTGGCTAATGTCAATGTCAAGCTCAAGCTAGTGTCTATTAATATGCTGACTTAAGCTCGATCATGAGCTTGAGTTTGACATCTGGGGGCACGGCAGTGCCCCCGCCAGGTCGAGCGCGAAGCAAACACTGCCGTACCATCCTTTACTGGAACCATTTCGCCGCATTTTCAGGCCCCTATTTGAGAACCTCTGGATAAGACCAGAACGCAGAAATTTTCGTCATCTAGTAAGCTATAATCACATACTTAAAATCCAAAATTTCAAGTCTGTAGGTCATTTAGTTCCGAAGTTAAGCGAAATCAAAGTTTCGCATTTATGACACACACTCACTCACTCACTCACTCATGATCATCATAATAGAACTAGTACTTCCCATAAACTCAGAGAGCTGAAATTTGGTACAGAGTTAGGGTTGAATGGCCACATAAAGGGAAAACTATAAAAACTATGATAATCGAAGATCTGGAGTACCTGGTGACCCTGATTATAAAACACAAGAGCCCTAATAGAACTAGTACTTCCCATAAACTCAGAGAGCTGAAATTTGGTACAGAGTTAGGGTTTAATGGGCACATAAAGAGGAAACTATAAAAAACTAGGATAATCGAAGATCTGGAGTACCTGGTGACCCTGATTAGAAAACACAAGAGCCCTAATAGAACTAGTACTTCCAATAAACTCAGAGAGCTGAAATTTGGTACAGAGTTAGGGTTTAATGGGCACATAAAGGGACAACTATAAAAACTGGATAATCGAAGATCTGGAGTACCTGGTGACCCTGATTAGAAAACACAAGAGCCCAACCAAACTATTATAGATCGACATATACCGTCCTTACAAAAAATATTCAACTTGGTGGGCCGCTTCATTTGATGTCAAAAATCTAAGGTCTGGAGTATCTGATGAAGAACCCTCAGCTGGTATCAGCTTTATTAGAGATATTATGGTAATGCCCCTTCTACTATTGGTACATAAAAAAATCGACTGTCATTGCAAAAATCCAGCGTAGTGGGACACATCTTCATTTAATCTAGCCTATAGCGTCCCACTAGTGGTTCGCTCCGAACTATGAACTCGCGACCTCAGTTACAGATGTACAACTTTACTTACGCCATTCGCGCAGGCGCGCGCGCGCTTTGCATTTAAACTATACAACCCCATATCTCGGCAACCCATCGACCGATTTGGCTCATGTTCGAATTTAAAAATTCTTTTAATTTAGTTTACCCGCCTATCAAATTTCATAACGATCCGACCAAATTTACTCAAGTTATCGTCGAACAAACATTTATACATACAAACATACATACATACAAACGCCGGATTGTTCCAGCAGACTCGGAGGACTTCGCTCGCTTCGCTCGCTCGTTCAACAAGAAATAGTCGGACGATTAACTTTATTCTACTCGAACGTTACACAAATTTAAAAACTGTGTCAAATAAGAAAATCTAATAAAATTAATCAATATGCCCTCGTTCCTACAAAAAGAAGTGAAATCCCACCAAAAACATTCTGTAAAAACTAGCCAGGTCTCGATGGATCTGTTTGTTTATCTCTAAAAAAGTAATGAAATCTAGACAAAGTCTTGCCAAGTCTAAGGTTCCTTACTGCGATTTCTTTATTATTATAGTTAATGTTGTGAGACTTGGCTGTTGAAGGGTACACAAGGGTACAAAACCAGGTGCTCCATGACACCATTGCACCAATCTGTCGCCAGAACCGCTTGTGTACCCTTCAACGGCCAAGTCTCACAACATTAACTATAATAATAAAGAAATCGCAGTAAGGAACCTTAGACTTGGCAAGACTTTGTCTAGATTTCATTACTTTTTTAGAGATAAACAAACAGATCCATCGAGACCTGGCTAGTTTTTACAGAATGTTTTTGGTGGGATTGACATTACCCAAGAGGTGATTTTGTTTTCTAACATCACCTACTTGAGCTCGCGCTTGAGCTAACGACTATTAATGCCACAGTAAGTGCACAAATAGCTTCTTGTTTAGGCACACACGACAGACTGTACACTTTTGTTGTAAAGTCGTCTCTAACGTAACCGAATAGATTGCTAGCGTGTAAGCGTCGACGTGCTGTCGTGTGTACATTAAATAATTTAAAAGGTCATAACATTAAAGTCACTGCGTACGTACGCATATTCACACAACTTTAAGTGGTATTCTGTGAAACAATAAACGCATAATTCTGTGTCCAAGCTATGACGTAACTCGTAACGGGTTAAACAATGCCGTTTTGTTCCCCACTGTACCTCGTATGAGAGTGTGAAAAAACGCATGCAACTTCTAATGGTGGTAATAAGTTATAGTATGAGTAAACGATACAGTACCTACAGTACCAGGCGAACAAAATTGTCAGGATTTTATTTTTATTTTTGGAAATATTGGTGTCCAACCATTTTTGTAGAGTGGACCTGAAGAGTTGTTGAGTGACAATCCAGAAAGTTGTACAAAAAAATTTAGTAGATATTGGGAGAAGGTCCATAAAATGGTTAATTTATTATAGATACAAAATAACTACCTACCAAATTAAAAACTTAAAACACCTCCGACATTTTTCATTCAAATTAGAAAATTTCATAAACGGCTGAACCGATTTTGATGTAACATGAACCATCTTTAGATACTTAAATTACTTTCAACTAAAAACTGCACCTTAATCAGTTCATACATTTAAAGTTACGGCGCCATATACAGACACAGCCACACAGACAGACAGACACACACATACACATACACATACACATACACATACACATACGCATACACATACACATACACATACACATACACATACACATACACATACACATTAACATACACATACACCCTCACCCTCTCTCACACAAACACACACACATACCCCCTCAGACACATAGCGGTCAAACTTATAATACCCCTATTTTTGGGTCACACCTGCACAAACTGATCCACATCGCGTGTGATAGAGCGCAATGGAGAACTCTACTCTCTGCCAACTTCAATGATGGTCACGATCCTCAGCATTGAGGGAGCGACTGAATTATGATGATGATGATGATTTTTGGGTCGGGGTTAGTAAATCTGCAACGAAATAGTAAAGGTTGGCATGAAGATTATTATCCAGACTGAACAGTTTAACGTGAGGAGCGATCATGAATGGCGTCGGTAATTTACTTTTGTTACTCACTGTACAGAGAACAAGTGCCATGCATGCATAATATTATAAAAAAGTAACCGATAAAACTGTGAACTTAAGACAAATAAGTCAAGTCAATAGGGTTTATTTAATAAGCCATAAATACATTATTTACATTGAACGTCAAAATTATCAAATTAATATTTACTTCTATGTGTTAGTAAGGCCCGGTTTGCTAAGCAAATACTTTACTATCGTTCTGTCACGCTCTTTTGTGAGAAATCTGCAGAGACAGGACGATACTTACCCATATTTTGCTTAGCGAATTTCTCAAATCAGAAACCGGCAGTAAGTATCTAGCTACTTTTTTTGTCTTGCTGAACTAGCTCTGATTATTCTTGGAGAAGAAGCATAGTAAAGAAACTCCAAAGATCTCGTTCTTAATAATATATGCAAGAAATAATATAGTTGAATAGCAAGTCGTATTTTAAGAAAATCCACGACATTTTAATTTCAAATTAGAATATAAGCGGCTGAACCAATTTTGGTTCAACCTTCTAAGAACCATTGCTAAAAAACCTGCTTTTAAATGAAAAAACCCCATCCAAATCGGTACGCCTGTTTAAGAGCTACGGTGCCACAGACAGACAGACATAGACAGACACACATCTACACATAGCGGTCAAACTTAGATAGCGTCGGAGGTTAAAAAACTTGTCACACTTGTCACACTTTATTGCACACAAAAAATAGACTTAAATAACATGATAGTAAGAGAAAGTGTACAAGGGCGGACTTATTTCTAGAGAAATTTCTTCCAGCCAGCCCTGGTTAATAAAACACCTCTTCTTCGATTTTTTTGATGTATTTAAAAGCTCCAAAGTTTCAGTAGTCGCAGCAACATTAAGAAAGCTGCGGTCAGCAAGCGGTCAGCTGGGCCTGTAGCGAATAATGACGGTGGAGCTATTCTCACGACAGTACTCAAACTCTATGCCCAAGGTTAACGGCGACTTAAGTCTGCTATGATGACGGTCTGAAGACTTTTCTCAGGGAACGAACTACTGTTTACATCATGAGTAGGTATAATCCGCGCGCGATAAGAATGGAAACCTTCTGAATGTAAATATAAAAAGTACCTACTATATTTATACGTACTTTGACAAGGTTGCATCAAAGTACGTATAAATAAGTACGTAACAAATGTAAAGTACGTAACGTTAGGTCTCACACAACTCCAGATGAAATTGACAGAAAATTTGGCATTACTACACTCAATTTAATCTACACAAAAATGGGTACTTGCATTCGAAATGGGTCGAATCGTTGTTTTGTTCTATTATTTTATTTCTTTGAGCGGAACTTTATTTCCTACGTACTTTTCCAAACTAATGAAACTCCAGCCTCTTTCAGATGAATCTAAATTGAACAAAATGTGAACTACTGAACTCCTTCCGCTATCTTTAACCAATATCACGAACACTTGCTTGATATTGACCTTTAGTCAGAGTCTGTGCTAAGAGATAAAATATAGCGAGCTTAATATTTTCACTTGGAAGAAAACATTGTAGAGGTTTTTCTGTATGTATATATATTTTTTTAAATAAGAGTCATACACATCGATTCACCACTATCAATATCGTATTACCTAGCTGCTTATTTGGCTCCACACGTCTTTCCTGTGGGCAAGGCTGACTAAGCTGTCAGGATGGTATAAGTGCTGGGCAAGCCTACTCCACCTAAAACAATGTCCCAGGCATTGCAGCGCCAAGTTGTTTCTTCACCCATCTAGTGTGAGTGAAGGTACCACTGGACACTGTATAAATCATCTCATAACGTAGATGCAAAGGCTTTATATTACCTAGATGTGGAATGCAAGTGATTGTGACAAAAATACCTTGCACCTAATCCTATTCTAAGCCAATACTTCCCTCACTAACAACACTATAAGTAGATAGATAATGCCCTCGCGCAATAAACCACGGTATCTAAGCACAAAGTAAAGTAACTCACAGTCCGCCAGAGATCTCTAACCAAAATCTCATTAAATCACTGGCGCTCAAAACACGCTACCAGAGGCGCTTGCCTACTAATTGAAAATTGCAACTACCCACAGCTAGAACCAAGTTCCGACGCATTAATTAAAAACGATAGGACCTTATTAAAAAACTATTTGAGCCCTTAACCCAAAACACATAAGCTATAATTTCGTTTGCGCAGTTCTGTCTCAGTTGAATTGAACGAATTTTAATGTTATTTTCTTTGTACTAGAGGAGGTTTTTCATTGTAACGCAGCGGGAAATGCTCGGTGCGAATTAAAGGATTATGCGTAGTATTTTGTAACTACTAAAGTAGGTTTTTGTTTGCGATTCAATAGAAAAGGATGCGAATTCAAGAGTTAAGGTGAGGTAGTAAATAATTTATTGATATAGAACATGCAAAGCCCGTAAAGCTCGCTTTGGCACTGGCATTTTTTATAATGATATCGAGCTTAGAAATTAGTATATTCGCTTTTCGTGCCTTTAAAATGCGGTCTTTTAATCATACAGGGTGTTACAGAAAGGCAATGTCAAGGAAAGAAAGGCCCACTTTTTTACCGACTTCGAAAAAGGAGGAGGTACTCAATTAAGCCCATGTTTTTTTATGACTGTTACCTCAGGACTTTTTTCTAAGTGGATTTTGATTTTTTTTTTGTTTGATGGTTTTTGAGGTATACTTTCCGTGTGGCTACTTAAAAAACGGGATCAGTGTAGTAAATTAATAAAAGTGTTCCCTTTCACCAGTGAAATCGGTTTGGTTTATTTTTGTTAATTTGCCATATTATTTCGAAATTTCGTAGAGTAAAAGTTGCTTATATCGATGAGTTTAACGACCCCCCCACTTACCTGTGACGAGAGCTTTTTGTATCACGTCGTATAACTTTGTAACTGATCCTCAGAGTACTCCACTTTACCGCTAGAACCAACAAAATAAAAAAATATTAGGTGGTCCTAAATTTCAATGGATAAAACCGACTTTACTTTCAACCGAGGATAGCTAGCTTTAATATGGGAAGAGTAATAATTAAAGTGACACATCGTGTTAATAAATCACAACTTTATACCAAGGCAACGAACCGAGAGCCTCCAACGGAACCTCCTATTGGAAATCTAAAGCTTCGTATAGCGTGTAAAAACTAAAAGAGAGTTTTAGATGTTTAGATATTTATGACGAATGTCGCCTGATGAATGTTGCCTGACGAATGTTAATCAAGTGGAAACTCTTAATTTATTGTGATAACCTGTTTTCCACTAAGAAGGCCACAGAAATTTAAACCTCTAAACGCTTGAAGTAAACCACTCTTCCCATGATTATATTGTAATTTTATTTAAAATTAAAGGAAACTTTTTTGCACCCTGTTTAATTTGACACTCAGCGCTCAGTGTTCACACTTTCAAGCGAAAAATCGGCTACATAATATGTCACATAGAATACCAGCGAAACTTTCAACTAACTAAGTATAATATGTCACATAGAATACCAGCGAAACTTTCAACTTACTAAGTATAATCACTACGAGAGTCAGAAAGCAGTCGCTCTGGCTGAATACGGCTCGTCGTGGTTATTATAGAACAACTTATACAAGGTAATTTGATCATCAATTTTTTTTTTTTTTTATAAACTTTTTTTCACTTTCAAGCGTTACTCAAACTATCGTCCCTGAGTCGGGTGTCATTAACCAAAACAACACCCTGTACCTATATTTAGATTTGACACAAAAGTAACCCGTGAATCGACTTAATGTGACGGAACAACAATAACAGCCTTAACAACCCGTAACAAACATCGTAACCGACGCCAAACAAGAGACATAATTAAAAACTTACACAGACCAGCGCAACGCATTAAGAAGGCAAACAAAACATTAACTAAAGCACCTTGCCCGGTCTCATAAGAGCCTGGTACACACGACAGCACGTCAGACTGTACACTTTTGTTGTAAAGTCGCCCGTAACGTAACCGAGTAGAGTGCTAGCGTGTAAGGGTCGACGTGCTGTCGTGTGTACCGCGTCCACTAGCACCGCCAATGAAAAAAAAACATATCTTAGTTTTGGACGCGTTTTTTGCTAAAAAAAAAACGAGCCGTTAAATGAAAATCCTTAGGCTTTACTATTTTTAGAACGAATAAATCCCGCCACCGCTAAAAGTGGCCACTAGCATCCAAAAAGAAGATAGTATGTTTTTTTTTTCATTGGCGGCGCTATTTGTGCTATAGTTGCCGTTTTTGGCAGCCTTAAGGCCCCTGTATACATTGCCCCATGTTGGCCCTCTACAGGCCATCGCCAATGTGCACCATAGTGGCGCGCGATGACTGTCTTGGCTGTGCTTGGGCCAATGTGTACAGGGCCCTTAGCCTGTAACAAAATGGTGCCAAAATGGGCTTCCGGTTGACGGTTTTAATTACGATTTATTGATGCTGTCGGTCCAGTGTCGGTCCTTTTAATGTTATTGTAGTACAGTAAAGAATATTAGGAGTCTAATTCTAGAGGATTAGTTCGCTGGTTGTAGGAGAACAACGAAAAAATCCCGGTTTTGTCCTTCTACCTAGGATGCCATTGATACGCCATTGTCTTACAGGCTAAGGCCCCTGGCGTCTTTACACGCGTCAGTAACCCATGATTTCTAACAAGTGTCTAGATGAAAGAGACTCCCAGATTCAAGATTAATGGGGCAGTTGGAAGGCTGGTGAACTGATAAAAGAGGCATGTTGTGGGAGTTTAGAGGTCACTGTTTCTTTGTTTCTGTGGAAAGAAGCAAGATATGGACAAAAGGTCTGTTTTTATTCAAAAACTGATAACTGTTCCTGTTTTTTTATTACTGTCATATGCATACGATATAATTGTTATATATTATTGGTGGTAACATTTTTTTTAAATTGTTTTTTGTTAATGAACAACATTGTCGAAATTCTGTTTATACGGTGTAATTTATAACTGTTATGCTTCCAAATAACTAAAATAAAAGGTTAAACAAAAGGCAAACGGTGGGAGTCCGTAATTCGGCAGAGAAACGGTTCGCAGATTTGAATTCCGAATATGACTTTCCTTACATTATTAGCTTATTATTAGTTACAAACACGTTACAAAGTAACATTGGTAAAGTAGTAGCAATAGCAGTCCCTAACTGCGAAGAAAGATATAGTAAAAAACCTGTGGTTTAGCAACTGTGCAACGCAACGAAAGTAGGTAATTAGTATCAAATTCAGAAGAATTGGAAGTGAAACTTTCGTATCTTCCCATTTGGTGGCGAGGCGGTGCTTAGAAAAAACTCTTCTATAGAGAGAGAAAATGACAGGCGTATGATAGAGATAGAGCTACGGTTTAGATACAATAGAGCGGGACGGATAGTAAACTCGTTCCTCGACATTCCGCGGCTTGGTTTCGTCATTGTGTAGCGGAGGTACGGCGGAGGAGCCGACAAAAGCTTTGCGGAGCTTTCGGCGTTTTTGTGCAGATTCCTGTGAAACTTTCTAAAGTCAATGTTGCTGCGTAAAGAACTTAAGCTCAACTGGTCAAATAACAAGTCATCCGAGGAGGTAGTGAGAGCTTCTTGTTACCAATATTGACTCATAAGCGAGAGGTCCCAGATTTGTAATCCCGTAGGCAGAATTTACGCCTTTATATTCTAAACAGTAACTAAGGCCTTATATCTTTGTAAAAAGATGATTTATGCATTGTCCAGTGGCACCTTCACTCACACTAGATGGGTGAAGTAACTGTAAATCTAACCTAAGAATCTAAAGCGCATTCAATAAAAGCTCTCTACCTTTCTCTCTTAATAAAAGAATATAATGATACTCTTAAAAGATTTTTGCATAGTAGGTTTACCTCTTGCAGGTAAAATTACATGCATTTTTTTTCCGAAGTTGCAGGATAAGTCGGGGGAGGGCAGCTCTGGCCAAGTGATTCAATCTCAGAGAAGATTGGAGGGAGGTGGCGCAGGACAGGGAGAGCTGGCGTCTTTTGGTTGCGGAGGCCAAGATCCACTTTGGGTCGCTGAGCCAGTTTTAAAGCAGACGCAGGTAGCTAAGTGGCTGTACCCTATGCCTTCGTTTAGGAACGGGGGCAGCCGTGCGATTAGGAGGTCTTATGAGTTTCGTGTTCCTCTCCTCTTTATTTATTTTCTTATTTTTTGTATGAACAGTTGCGTTTCGAAGCCTTTAACATCGGTTTTAATTGCGCTTTCTTCGTGTCGCTTTGGGAGGAATTCCAAGTATCAGACCAAATGGAACTTCAGGTTTCAGAATCGGGATTGAAGTTTAATTGTATCACTGGACACTAGCAACATTTTGTCAGAATTTGGGAACTGGGAATAAGAATATTTAGGCCTTTGCATCTACGTAATAAAATAATTTAAACAATTGATAAGTGACCATCCGCACTCTGCAGTTCCTGAGAGATGATTATATAATATTGAAGAAGAATAGGAATATTATTGTCAGTATGGTAATAAATCTTCATAAAAAAAATTTGGTTTATGGCATATTTTAATTTCTTGATTCAAGTCACTTTAGAGAACTCGCAAAATAAATGTATACTATTCACTACAACTCGTCTGATTAGCTAAGACTCATTGCTCCACCACCAGTTTAGACCTATATTAAGGTTGATTGTTTCAGAAACAATGTCTAAATCAGCATTCCTAAGTCATTAGGTCATCAACAGTCTGGATCTAGAATATAATAAGATTATAATGAGCAATGTTTAGATAACAGTTGAGTAATAAACGTTGCATGTAGACACTATAATTATATTTCTATCTATGAGAGGATATAGAGTTAATAACCTCAACATATTATCTGATTCCGAGCATATCCAAAAGTTTTTTTAAGCTCCATGCAAGCCGCATTTGTTAGGTTTCCGAATGAAATCCGAAACTAGTCAGCTTTCGAGAAAGAAGTACTTAAGAATCCCCTGAAGCTCTGCAGCCCTCTCGCTCGCACTTTTCAACATTTTAATTTATTGTAAGAGAATGATTCAACTTTGGACGATAAAATACAGTTGCAGACATAGATAATAAAGCTATCGACATTTAGACATACTTTTAATTTCACATTATTATTATTAGTAGGAATATGAAATCAAAAGTGTGTCCACATGTCGATATCTATGTCTGCGACTATATTTTATCGTCCAAAGTTTAATCATTCTCTCACAATCAATTAAAATGTTGAAAAGTGCGAGCGAGAGGGCTGCTGAGCTTCAGGGGATTCTTAAGGGTAGACGATAGCAACGTGGCGGGAAATTCAAAATGTTCACAGTTTTTTACATTTTGTAGCTAAACTGAACTATTTTTGTTCAGCGATTTTTCGTTCGCGAGAATAAAACCGTATTCTTTTCATTATTGTAATCAACAGAACAACAATAATTCAGCCGATTATGTGTTCTGGTCTACGACAAGTTTTTTAGGCAATACCACTGCTTCGTAGACCAGAACACATAATCGGCTGAATTATTATTGTTCTGTTGTTTACAATAATGAAAAGAATACGGTTTTATTCTCGCGAACGAAAAATCGCTGAACAAAAATAGTTTATTTTAGCTACAAAATATAAAAATCTGTGAAAATTTTGAATTTTCCGCCACCTTGCTATCGTCCACCCTTAAGTCACTATTATCTAGACTTTTTTATTTATCAAATCACATAAAAAAATATCACGTCCCCGCGACACAATATTATGATATCGCAAATATTTATCGTCGAAAAATTTGCGCAATTTGCCATGGAATCGGAAAAAAAACACCCAACGCACGGTGTCGGCGTTTGTCGTCCTGTCACAACGTCGCTCCGTGTTTCGTTACACGCTGTAACGCGAGATGACGTGTAACGCGACACCTTCGCGTGACGCCGATTTCGAAGGCTGTATGCTGTGAAGTGGCGTTGGCCGAAATGGTAAGATCTTGGACTTTGAAGATAAGATAATTTATTTGCACAAAAATACAAAATAGGTAGGTACCTACTGAGTAGCTACCACGAGTGCGAAAAAGCTGTGCCGGACGTCTGCCGGACGTCTGTCATGTATCCTAATACTATAGTAGTAAGGTTGTTTATCCAACTTATCACTTACAGTGACAGTAAGCACTCGTGGTAGCGGCTCTGTACATAGCATTTTTTTACCAATTCGGTACGCAAAGTTTTTTGTTCGAAAGTCCGTTATTGGCTTAATCTTATCTTTAGACAATATTGAGAAACTAATTTCAATATTTTTTTATTTTGTTCAGTAGTTTGGATTTTACAACGTTTCAAAGATACGGTTTTATGACGTCACGCGACGGTCTGCATACTGTTGGCGGTCATAGGAACAAAACATTTTAGTGCATAAAAACAAAACTACTGGACCAAAATAATAGTTATTTGTTATGCAAGAATGCAAAATTATTGTTTGCGGCGAGTGCTTGTATTGAAAACCGAGCTAGCGAAGGTTTCTAAAATTGAGCCACGAGCGTAGCGAGTGGTTCAAAAAAAGAAACCTGAGCGTAGCGAGGTATTCAGAAGCACGAGACGCAAATAATATTGCATTCGTGCGAAACACAAAACTTTTCATCTCACAGAAGCGAGGAAATGACTTTGTTAGCCAAGCGGGACAAACTCTATAGACAACTACTTACAGGCAAAACAGGTGAGTCAAATAAGTTCCTTTTAAAAGCATATTTTACTATAGTTACGGCTGCCGCACTAAAGTTTTGAGCTTCGTTGGTATTAAAACCATTCGTTTTATTAATAACTAGTTGTGCCCGCGACTTCGTATGCGTTTTTACACACTTGACATTTAATTTAAATTCGACTGTGGAGGAATACTCAAAAGGAAGGTTTTTTTTAACCCCCGACCAAAAAAGAGGGGTGTTATAAGTTTGACAGCTTTGTGAGTGTGTCTGTATAGGTATGTGTTTATGAGGGGATGTCTGTCTGTGGCACCGTTGCTCTTAAATGGGTGAACAATTTGGAATCTTAAGTTTTTTTTTAAATTTGAAAGCAGGTTTTCTAGCGAATGTTCTTAGTTATGTTTTGTCAAAATTGGTTCAGCTATTTATTAAATATGCTTATGTCGGGGGTATTTTGATTTAATAGTTATTATTTCTTAACTTGCCGTAGCAGGGCTCATAAGAAAGCAATAGAATAAAATAGAATAAAAACCCTAATCTAAACAATACATTTATAAATGTAATAATAAATATGTATTGTTTACATTAAGGTATCGCCCGTGATAAGATACCAGGAAGCTTAGCATAAGAATTGCTTAGGAAGTAAAGGGGTTTATACAGGGTGTTAAAAAACCGCCAACAAAGCGAGCAACCACGTATTGTCCTCATCATAAGGAACATTTTTGCCCAAGGAACTATGCCTGGGAAATCAACGGTTTCCGAGATAATGAGGTTCAAAGTCGGACTTTTCAAAACTCTTTTTTTGCAGAAATGTATTCAGTATCTAGTTTTTAACATGCCTTTCCAAGAAGCCATATCAAAATTATGAATATTTCTTACAGAAAATGACGTTAAAATTGCAACCCGCAATGTATTCTTAACATCGGCACTTCAAGCTTAAGTAACATAAGTCATATTGCGCAAGCGTAGATATAAGTTTATTAAACTTATATCTACGCTTTCGCAATATGACTTCTGTGCGTTACACGTCCATTGCGTGACAAAATATTTTTAAAATTATAACCTAAAAAACCATAATCTTGTCCCAGCAATAATTTATCGAAAAAGTACTTTGTTTTGGTGTCTAGTATGCGTGGCTTTCGGGTCTGTTGGCGGACTTTTAACACCCTGTATGTATCTCCCTCGACGTAGAGTGGGATAGATAAAGTTATAAGCCCATAGATAAGGTCTTACTCATTCTCATGCTAAACCAGCAAGCAAAGCATACGGCTAATAACTCTGTCTATCCCGCTCAACGGTAAACAATAGTTATTTGTTATGCAAGAATGCAAAATTATTGTTTGCGGCGAGTGCTTGTATTGAATACCGAGCGGTGTGAAAAGACCGCAAACAAAGTGGGTGACCACATATAGTCCTCATCATAACGAACATTTTTTCCCAAGGAACTATTCCTAGGAAATCAACGGTTTCCGAGATAATGAGGTTCCAAGTCGGACTATTTTTTTTTTTGTTTTTTTTTTCAGAAATGTGTTCAGTATCACGTTATTAACATATCTTCTCAAGAAGCTATATCAAAATTATGAATATTTCTTACAAAAAACGAAGTTAAAATTGTAACCCGCAATGTATTCTGAACATCGGATAGCCTAGATTGTGCCCAGAACCAGGACTTATCACGGTCCTAAATTTGACTGAAAACTATTCAGCGGTATTCGCGTGATGAGGTAACACACAGACAGACAGACAGACAGACAGACAGACAGACAGACAGACAGACAGACAGACAGACAGACAGACATAGACAGATTTTTTTGCATTTTTGTATTCAGTATAGTTTACTTAGTAACCCCTGCTAGTTTTTTTCTAAAAATATTCAATGTACAGAATTGACTTCGCTAGAATTTTATTATAAGTATAGATTTCCTGAAGTTTATTTATCCAGACACAAAAATAATGTAAATAAAAGAATGTTTTTTTTTCCGGGTGCATTCTGAACTTATACCATATAAATTAAAAATTTGTAGGAGATAAAAAATGAAATTAGTAATATCGTTTGAAAAAATGTATTTAACAAACCAAAACATAATTATCTATTTGATAAAACAGAAGCGCAGCATTTTTTTTATTTACTGGTATTTAAAAATAAATATGTGTACAAAATATTGAAAAGACTATAAGAAGAAACCGCGTTTCTGAATGTTCTATTCCGTGACTTTACCTTTTTAAAAGATGCTTATGCACCATTTACATTCACAGTTTTGTATAGAGAATGGGCACGAACAATCGCTTTCGCTGAAATACGCGTTTAAACGAACTATGAATGAGGTTTTATTTTCCATCGGGATCTGGCATCTACTTAAACGGCCAGTGTTTTTTTCTTTTTCAAAACCATAGGGCGCGGGAAAGACTGTCCCGGCGTCGCGTTCAAATTTCAAAGCGCACAAAAGTTCAGATAGTTTAAATCCGGCCTTTACACGATCGTAAGTTACTAGTAACAGCAAACTTTCCGAGCGTGGGAGATGAAAAAAATATTTAAATTAGTTTCTCAATATTGTCTAAAGATAAGTTTAAGCCAATAACGGACTTTCGACCTAAAAACTTTGCCTACCGAATTGAAAGAAACAGAGTTAGATGGTGATTCGTATAATATAGGGGCTGAGTTAAATTCTTGTCCTTTTAGCATGCACGTCGAGAAAATATATGACTTAACTTCGGCGTCGACTGAGCGTTTCTTGAGCATGCATGCTTAGGGGCCTGATCAGGCCTTGTTCATGACGGCGCATCATCATTTCATTAAGTTTAATGACTTATCAATCAACTTCATCTAAGCCCTTTGATTTATTAGAACATTAATTACCTGAAACAGAGGTAAATATATTTAAAAATTAAAATAAATAAAACAAAAGTATTTCTTAACCACACCAGAAAAATACCCCATCGGCGGTAGAGCCACTTAAACGTCACGATATAGGACAAACAACTAATCTCCTATTCCCAACAGCTACTAACAATTTACCTAATAACACGAGCAAAGCAGAAAACACCGCAATCATACAGAAACGACCAATCTTTCCCTCATTCTTGCATTCACAAACCAGTCTTCGGACGAGACGTTTTTTGCCCGTGACATCTATAATTTATGTCTACACACACCTACATAACATAACTACCTACGTACCTGCCTACTACTTAACATATAAGAGAAATAAAGTAAAAAAAAAACCTATCATAAATCGGATCGATCGATCTACCTACCCCGCAGCAACGGACTCGGCGAAAACTTTAAAGTCCACCCATTAAGGCGCATTGGAACCAAACGAGCTTGCAGCCAACTCGATGGGTCAATGATATCGTTAAACAAGTGAAGAGAGTGTACTGTACTTGCTTCGTAGAGTGCGAAAAGGCCTGTTTTGTTACTTATTATTTTCCCGAAAGTTAGTAAGATGTAGCCTGTACAATTGCACATGTCCCACTAGATGGGCAAAGGCCTCCTCTCAGAGATTTCCTGTTTCCTCACGAAGTTTTCCTTCACCGTTAGCGAGTGGTATTGCAACTATAAATTCACAAATGTACGTCCCTAATATTGAAATAAATTAAAGCCATAGGTACATGCCCGCACCGGGAATCGAACCTGGGTCTCTCGCTTCAAAGTCCATCGTTCTTAGCACTAAGCTACCACCGCTCTTCCCGAAAGTTCATTAATCATAACTCTTTTTGGACCTCAAAAGGAAAAACATAACCATTATAATTTGTTTGTGTGTTTACAGATTGTTTGTGTATATTTTTTATTATATCACAAAAAAAATAGTCCCTTTGCAAGAAATGTTAGAATGGTGGTACTGAACCCTCGGTGCGGGAGATCCACTCGCACTTAGCCGGTTTTTATATTAATAACTTAGTTACGTTTTCCATCCAATGTGAATAGAGGTGTCACTAACTTGACACGGTACCAAAATCGTATCAATACAATGTGAATTTCTAAACATCAAAATCTTTATCTCGTAGTTTTGCAAAAAAAAAAGTATTTGGTCTCTTGGTATCAATGCACTATTAGACAGAATTCCAGGCATGGGTGCGAATACTTACAAGGGGAAAAGTGTCGTAATGACTGCGCCATAAGTTTTAAGTTCGATTACGGTTTGATGGATAAGTTTTGTGGGCACCCACTGCTTTCGAAACTGGTGCTTGAATGGCGTTAAGGTGATGCTGAAATGTATTAAGTTAAAAATGCATTGAAATTAAATGAAGTTTATTGTGTCAGAACATGGGTTAGATGTTATCGTTGATTATCACTAGATCTCCAGGTTCTACCTTTTCAGGTGTATACACATTATTATAGTATACACTTAAACTTTCGTACGTACTGCACATTTAATTACAATTTAATTACAATTACAATTTAATTAGCACTGTCATAAGTACGAGAACTACAGGTGACATTTGACACCTGTAGTTTTCATAATATTATTAAGTAGGTATTTTATCCACGGGAGAAAGTATAAATGGCAGTGGCGAGTGGGAGTGGTGTTAACTTTTTTTACACCCTGTACACAGAGACGTCTTCAGATACTAGAGAGTATTATTTTTTGCCCAACGCAACAGGTGCAACATGACATGTTTTAACAGCTTCAATACATTTTTCTCCATCAACTTATAGAGTCCTGGAAAGAATAAAGGAGAGGAGAGTGTGCTGAGGAAAATAAAATGCAGAAGAGGAAAGATGCTGGGCCACTTGCTACAACAAATTCATAACTAAAATAGAAGGAAAGAGAGGTAGAGGAAGGCCACGGAGAAGCTACTTTGACCAAATTAAAGAGAAGTCGTGACGTACCAGGCTGCCAAGGAACTGGCCTGTGATCGAAGTGCATGGAGAATGCTACAGAGGATTATGACTCTTAAATATAATGATGATAAAGCTCCATCCAAGAGCACATTGCCTTAAATAGCATCCGCTTTTGGGCTAATTAACTGACTCCACTAATGTGAGTAGTGCACTTTATGTCATGTAATATAGGCCGAGTTTAGCATAAGTTCTGACTAACGATTGACTTTTGATTAACTAGAGCGATTTGTATGCAAAAATCTGGTGGAGAAAAACTCAGTCGAGCAGTAGGCGGTACTGGAAACTATTATACCACGCATAAATGAACCAGTTCTTCAAACGGCCACATTTGTGTCCCTAGGGAGTAAACAGAGACATTAAGGCCCGATTTCAGCAACTATATTTAAATTTTAAGAACTTCTTTAACTTTTTTAAGAAGTCCTTAGCGTAATTTTGTTTTTCCAAACATGGCTAACTCATTATCATGTGTCTGAAATAGTCACCATAGCAACATAATTACTGTAAAAGAAGGATAGCTAGAGTAGACTGTTTACAAAAACAAGCAGGGTTACCAATAACCATTTATAGACGGAAGATAACAAAAGTGATTGACAGATTGCTATGGCGGCGTCATAATTACGTTATCCTAATAGTAATCACTATCATATAGTTTAAGATCTTTTTTACTTTCGATGACTGCATTGACAGCTCTACGTATAAGGCATTATCTACAAATTCTCCAAGACTATAACGATTACATGGTAGAAACTAGGCCATATTTTTTCCCGCTACAAAAATCTGTATACAAGGCAAATTATAAATAGCTTTATTTATTTTGTTTGAAAAAATAAAATTGCGCTTTCACCAAAATAGTAGAATAAAACTTGTCGGAAACCAGAAGTTGAAGTAAAGTATAAAGCTATTTAAAAATTATCATGTGCTCGTATAAATATAAAACTTAGGCCCTTGACACCTTCACTGTATCCATGGACGCTGCAGTGCTTGAGCTTTCCTATGGGCTCGGCCGACATACTCATATAAATACAACGTGTTACAAAACATCCTAACTCTTTTTATCCTAACCTAGTGGTCAACAGGATGTCAAATCTGTAAAAAGAAGTTGAAAAAAACAATTTTTATTTTATAACCTCAAAATTGAAAAAAAAAACATAACTTTTTTGTTTTTGGTATTAGCTCAAATTTTAAAATATATTTGTGTTTGTAGGTGCATTTACATAGCTTTGAGTTGTTAAAACATTGTGAAAGTCAATGAAAACAATATTTAAAAAATACCTTTCTCCCGCCACAGCGTTCACATTTTATTAATTTAAAAATCAACAGAACGTCATAGAGCAAAGACAATATTTAGGTTGTGATCCCTATCACCGGGTGCTATTACCCTGTAAAAAGAGTTAGGTACTTTTGTAACACTTTGTATAAGTACACACATACACCTATGATACTGCCATAATCATAATAGCCATTGAAAGCCATAACCATTACAATTACATAATACCATAAGGCGAGTAAAAAAAGCCGCTTTTTTGTTCAGGAAGTCTCTAGCCAGACCCGAGGTGCTGCTCGAAGTAAAACCTAGAGCTTTAAAAGGCAACTAGTTTCACACAATGCTAAGCTTTTTACCCCTCATCCATTCCTGTACAACTTTGTCTATTCAAATATGGTTCTTAAGGTTTCAGAAATAAAGTCCCAGTTGTTTTCCCTGATATTAATTTATAGTATCGGATATAAAGGCTAGAATGCTAGCGAAGGTTTTGGGTTCGACTGTAGAGTTGAGTTGGCAATATCACAATAGCGTAAAGTGACCGCTCATAAAATCCTAAGGTGGGTTCACACTCGGTTATTTAAATAATTGAGGCATTCAGTCAGACAGGAAGACACCGCTGACAGCTGTTTTTAAGGTTCCGTAACCGTAAGGCTTTTTCGGATGGCTTTGCGGAGCCCTAATAATGCAATGAAAAATGTAGTACAATTCAATTTAAAAACCTAATATATTTTTTTATCATTTAGTGCATTTGCATCCCCATACTGAAATATTAACGTAAGGTTTTTTTTAATTATTAATTTTAAAAATTATTTACAGAAATGTTTACATGCCACTTTACGAGCGGTATGGTTGAGTTAGCAGCAGCTGGCTTAACTATTCGGTAGCTTAATTTAATTATTGAAAGATTTTAAGCACGGCGATTAGTGTTTTACAAAAAAGTTTAAAAAGATTGGCTTATTGTTGTTACATAGGTAGGTAAATAAGCATTTCTATGCCACGCCATCCTCAGTACGTGCGTCGTTGGGTAGGTAGAATTTTCGTACTAAAGAGTATACTCGTATAGTTTTTTGCGTCAAATCTAACTGAAGTCATTGAAAAATAGATAAGGTTTTACCGTAGACTAAATACCAACATATTCACAAGAGATGCAACGTAAACAAGCCAATTACTTATCATCGTAATATCTGGACTCGAGTATGCAGTTGGCTTTAAATATGTTTACCTCAACTACCTCTAGGAGGGTTTAAACCCACCTGGCTTAATATTTTGCCACATTTACAACGTGTACGTACTTTTTGTTACATGAAACTGAACAACGCGCTGTTCAGTATTTCTTTTATTTTTAGGCTTAAAGATAAAGATAAAATATTCTTAGCTGGTTTTCAAAGCTACAATTTGTTAGATGACGTAAGACGAGTATCAACGAGGTTGTGGAATTCACATAGACAGTTACTTGGCTCGGTAGAGAGTTTGCGGGTTCAAGTCCTGTCCCGAGCACGCGTAGTGATTTGGCTGTCTCTCTCTCTCTCTAAGAGAAGACCTTTGCCCGGCTAGTGGAATATGTACTATTGTACAGGCAGGCTACATCCAAAAACATCTAGGTATGGGTGGATGGACGAAGGCAAAACCTATTAAGTCCTAGTGAGTCCAAGCCTTCTTCTATCCGGTTTATTTATAAACAGTCTTCATGAGGTTTTTGTGCTAAAACCCCTAGCGAATGTAACGCGGGCAATTTTTAAATGAACCTTCTTTCCGAAGCCGTTTGAAAATAGTGACAGTAAAATATTGCTCCTTCATATGGATGAGGTTGACACTTTGTCACAAAATACTTTGCGACGCAGAGGGTCAACTACAGAAAAATTAATAACTGTTGCTTATTAGTGAGCGAGAAAGATTTATAGAATTACCACACCTGACAGTTAGGGTGGCAGGTGGCAGCTAGTCATCGACAAATAATCTAGTGATAATAAAATTAATAAGTACTTTGATTGGCCATTTGAACATTTTCAGAACATTGCTTTACAAATTGAATATAGGTCGATTTTTTATATTTTTCCTGTCGTTGTTTCGTCTCCTGCTACCAAACCCTAATGATAGGATTTTATTATTCTTCCGGTGCAAAATATACTTAGTATTTTATACGGATCAGAGCCCTTCATTGACACAACCTAAAGTCCGCGCTGCCCCGGGCCGGGTTTTTAAAGCCTTTGCAAAGCAGTCGGCCATCTGTCTGGTATACCACTTTGTTACTAAGTGCCTTGAAACTGCAGCAAAGCTTGTTTACTTGCGGAGCTGCCTTGTAACTCAATTTGTCTCATTAATTGTTCAACATTAGGTTTTTGTCGCGAAGACGGAAGGTGTGGACCAAGGCTGTCACAGTATGGTGGTAAAACACAGGTGGTTAATTCTCGAGAATCTCGCATTCGACACATCTCGAAGGTAAATGTCATTTCGATCTCGACTGCTCCCGACCACAGATCACTCGAGTCATGTCGAGCGAAAAAGGCAAACATCTCGTAGAAATATCGTGCTTTATGTCGAGGATAACTTCGTGAGAATAGGAGATGTGATACTTGCCGCAAAATGAGATTATTCCTTCGAGATATGTCAATGTGTTCCCAAGAAGCCCCCAAGTCATTCCACGACATTGCAAAAGCCGCAACCAGCTTCATGATTGGCAAGGCCGGTCTTCATATTATAGGTTATTTTAAGAGAAATAAACTAATTGAAACACCGACAGTAGCAGCATCTAGATTTTGTTGACTGTACTTGCATAGGTATATTTACTGTCGGATTTATATGATTTTTTTCACAAAGTATTTGATATTATTTGTAACAGACGTTAGAATTGGCTGTAACCGCAGCGCAGTTACCATTTTAGTTGGGATACAAACCTTAATTGGTCCATATTATCATTGTATCTTGCGAATCGTTGGACACACTTTAAAGTCCAGCGATTCACATATGAAATTATAACATTAAGCCCAGATCCCAACCTATCGATACACTGCGAACAACCGATCCATAAATGTCGATAAAAAGGACCAAAAAATTACAACCATTTTTGTATAAAGTCGTATCTCTGCCTTCTTAGATGTAAGGTTACAGAGTTGTCTGTCTTTGTTCAGTTATAATAAAAATTTATAAACCTAAAAACGACACCATGCAATAGAATAGCGTATGTTAGAATTTTCTGTGGTTTTACACAACGTACAACCAAAATTTAATTTTTAATTTATTGTGTTTATTTTGAACCCTTTATTGGGTCTACTTTATGAAGATTATTAAAAGTATCTACAAACAGTGGTATTATCATTAAGAGTGATCTTGGAACTCCCAACTGCAACAAAAACGAGCATCTTCTAAAAGCAAGCACAGCCGCTGGCAAAAGCTATAGTATCGCATAAAATCACATCAGCAAAGATCCTCCGCGCCGCCCTAGCCTACGGCTCTGCTCAGATATTTCATGAAATACTCGATTTATATGCGTCCGACGCTACCCGACAAAACTTTTATACGGCCCGAGCAACGTAATTATGGCGCAAAAAGGACTTGTAAAAATTGTGTTTAAAATGTGTATAAAAATCGGCTTTGGTGCTTCGATAGCGGGATATCACAGTCGAGTGGCTGTGCCTACAGACATACTGATAAAAATATTCACGGTTATGATAATGATTATAATATTATATGCTCCGTGATGTGTTCGTTGACGGTTACCGTTATTGATCCTGATAGAAGCTCGAGACCAAGAAACATAATATAGAGTATGGACAGAACATGGATCGTATGCAAAGAATGACGTTTATGTTAAAACTGTTTTGAGTTTTGTTAGAGCACCAATAAAATTGTAAATCAATGAAACATTGGCAAATTTGATATATTTATTTGAATTGTATATCACTTTAGTTATTTGTTTATGACAAACACTAAAGTACATACGTTTTATAATCATTTTCAAATTACTTAGCCGCAATTTCAAATAAATTTGAACGGTCGCGCCTATAATATATCGCTAATAATGCTAATAAACCTAGAAATTATTTGCTACCTTATCTATATCTGTAAAAGCATCAAATTCCTATCTTTACTATCAACAACATACCTCCAAGCACTTACTCAAACAATAAAATAAGTACAGCAAAATAATTACAAACGTATAAGTGCGTTTCTCCTATGAATTATATTATATTTCAAGAATGCGTAGTAAATTTTCTGATATAATTTACTGCCTACCATCCAAAGTTTAGTCTTATCAATATATTTTATTGATAGTTTAGTATAATAATTTTACCTACTGTTTAAATATTGACAATCATTTGATCACACACACCTAACACACCACATGTTCAAGTGTAGTATTATAAAAATCTGTAACATCACCTATATTAACATATTTTTCTTAAATTATTTTTCTTATTTCAACCAATCGTTATAGCATTTTGAAAGTTTAAATTATAACATTACATTGATCGTTAGGTACTTACTTGACAAAAAAAATGAATGCGCAAGCGAGCGCGTTGATTTCTTTTGTTTGATATAATACCATTAATCCTTGGCTTGGGCTTGGCAGAAACTTACACGAAGTACAGTTAATGTTAGAAATTGAAGTGTCAAATTGGCATGGCAAAAGTGGCCAAAATATACATTAGTAGACAGAGTAAATTTTGTATATTTAAAAAGTTTTCCCTTCTTCTAATTTCTTTGTGCAACGATAGTAAATAAAAAGTTTTAATTATGATGTAATATGCGTTCATCATTTAAAATCAGTTCATGACCAGAAGCGGCATATTCCAATACTTCTTTAAAAGCAAAGCCCACAAACATTGGGGCCAACGTTTGACATTCCTCCTCAATAAAGTATCTCATTATTTATGGAACATGTACTAATAAAAGCCAAGATTAGATTACGGACCACATCGTGCTGTGAAGATCCATAGTTTATGAAAGTACAATTTTATGAGTTGGGCTAGAAATCAATAGTATTTATTATTATTACATAACTAGATACGCTTATAATAAATCCTTTGCTCGTGCACCTAAGTATGTTGGGAATATCTTTCAAGGAAGTTGTGACTTTGACACTTTGTTCTGTGGTTTTGAGTCTACAATGATCTATTAGGCAATGATCATACAAAAAAAAAGACTCTTTTCCGTCATACGGTCTCTTTAGTTTTGCAAAAATAATTGAAGCAGATGAATTATTAATAGCTGAATGGTAATTATATCGTGTCCGCCATTCTTTTAGAAAAAAAATATTTATAATTTTTTAAATATCTAGTCTACAGTAGACAACAGTGGCGGATCCAGGATTTTGGTTTAGGGGGGGGGGGGGGGCTTGAACCCAATGAGCGTAGGTTTTCAAGATTAAAATTTATTTTATAGAGGGTCTCAGATGCTTTTGAGGGGGGCTTGAATCCGCTAGTGGTAGACAGTAGACCGCACTTCAGTGATTGTGACGTTTTCAACACGACAGAAAAAGACTACCCAGTATGTTCAGCATGACATCTCAACGTATCAAACTTATGCTTGTGTGGCGTAGTATAAAAAAAGCAAAACATCTCGCAATCCCCTGTGCTAAGCAGTTGTAGTTGAAATTTAACGAGCGCCTGTATATTACTCACTGAAAACGGTTATAAATTCCACCGTGACACAGTTGACGTTCTGATGGAGGTGAGATATAATAAACAAATGCTTTACAATAGGCTTTAGGCTACTCGAACTACCAATATAGAGCAATATAGATGCAAAAAGGCCTTTATTTAGCCTTCCAAAGAATCGGGCAAGCTTGCGTGTAAATAGGCTGTAAGTCTCTCAAGGGCTAAAAAAAACTTTTCCTAACACGTCTCGAAACGTGTTATTTACATGAACAAAAAGTGTAATAAAAAAACAGTTTCAATAAGATGAAGATATCGCGTAGACTCCGACTTGTATCCTTATAAAGCGCTGCCTACTGCATTTCTGAAGCAACACCTTATTCTTACTTTGGTGATCTCTCCACTAGAACAGCTTTGTATAAGTTTGAGTTGACCCCTTAGAAAAGAAGTAACTCGAATTCTAACTGCAGGTAGGTAATAGATTTAGGGTAGCATTAATAGTCGTTGACTCAAGATCGAACTCAAGTTGGTGATCTCAGAAAATCTCAGCAAATCAGAATCAGAAGATCTCAGAAAGAAAGCATTTGACTTTTCTGAGCTACTTGAGATAGAGCTCAAGTAGGTGATCTCAGATGACTATTAATACCACCCTTAGTAAATTAGTCCTTTTTAGCTCATAAAAGATTCAAAACATATCAGTAGTGTTTCTTTAAACTTTCGTGGTTTAGAGACATAATTATTGTAAGAAAACGGGATCGCAACCTGCAACGGTGCCGAAATATTGGGAACTCAAACAAAATAAATCGTGGTAAGAATCCCATTTTCTTACAATAATTATATAAGTAGTTTTCCAAGGGTTAAATCATTCTCCTTTAGGCACATGCAAAAGAGAATGATTGGACCTTCGGAAATATTCGCCTAAACAAGTTGTTTCAGAAAAAAAAACAGCTATTCCATACTAAAATTCGATACCAAATGTATGGATCAGCTGAAGTTTTTTTTCGTGATTTCGCACTTGCCTCTACAGTAAAATTTACTTGTATTGATGAGTTAAGCGACCCCTTTTTAGTGTCACAGGACCTTTCTGTAACACCCTGTCAACGAGCCCGCAGTGAGCGGATGAACGCCAAGACGAACGCGTCGTCCATCCCTCCTCCATGACTAAGACTTCCGGACGAAGTCGAAACATGTCGGCTATTCCGACAAAATAAAAGTAAGTGAAACCGGTAAAGCGATATAAAAACGCTGTATAAGGTTTTACAAAAAACACGTAAACTTTTACATTTTTGTTGAAAAGTCACCCTTAACGTAACTGAACAGATTGCACTCGTGCTGTTGACTGTACAAGCCCAGAGGTCACCATATCTAGCCTATCTCTATGCATGTATACTTTGGTGATCTCTGGTGTTAAGTAAGAGGTTTAAAAGCAGGGTTCTCCAGATTCATTGCTAGTTTTCTACGTACATTTCTAATGCAACACGTAACACCTCCACTTGGCTTTTTGCTTGTAAAATTATTTGTAATTGAATATGGATTTATCGTTCGGCCAATAGATAGGGCGTCAGTGTATAATAAGGTTTATTTCCCATGAAGGATTGTTTGCTTTTTGCCAAAGGTACTTTGTATAATCACACCTGATATTATAGGGAATTACATTAAAATAGTGTGAAAGAAAATGGTTCTTAAAGTATGGTTTCCAACATCGCCGTTCGTGCACTCTCAGTTAAAACTATAAGAAGCTTCGCAGCACCTATGCTTTAAGTAATTTAGAACCTTACTAACCTCACCTTACCGCTGTGTTAATATAATTTTTGCCACATAGTAAAGAACCTCATTACATACTTAACAAACTACAAAATACATTACATAGATCCGACTTTAAGTAAAAAGTTAAGTACACTATTAATGAAGCCAACCTTTTTAGGTATTCATAGTTATTGACCATGTTGGTCCATAGAGCAGTGTTGGTGATAGCGAACTACACATACAGCCTGACGCCAAACACCAATGGTACTGGGCAATAATGATAAAACCAGATCTATAAAAGTATAATGTATGTGTGTGACAGATAGTATATAGGTATACGGCGTAAAAAGTAACAGTATGTTTGCTGAGTACAAATTTGTAAATGCAGTTGGAATAAATTGAAGGAGATAAGTGTAGCATTAAATAAAAATAACACGCCGTCCGACTATATCTTATGTTTTCCACTTAATGCGATTATTTATCGAGATAATGTAGAAGTTCGATGATGGTGATGATTTATACAGTGGGGGTTGTTCCTTGTTGACCACAGTTTTGTTTAACAACACTTTTTTCACTTTCCTGTTTTGCCACAGAGGCATTAAAATTAAATATTACCTTCCACACGTATTGGCTTGTCTTTCCTGTGGGCTAGGCCGACTAAGCTGTCAGGATTGTATAGGTGCCGGGAAAGCCTACTCCATCTAAAACAATGTCCCAGGCACTGCAGCGCTGAGTCTCTTCACCCATCTAGTGTGAGTGAAGGTGCTGAAAGCTGTATAAATCATCTGATTGAACGAGCGAGCGAAGTTCTCCGAGTCTACTGGAACAATCCGGCGTTTGTATGTATGTATGTATGTTTGCATGTTTGTATGTTTGTATGTTTGTATGTTTGTATGTTTGTATGTTTGTATGTTTGTATGTTTGTATGTTTGTATGTTTGTATGTTTGTATGTTTGTATGTTTGTATGTATGAATGTTCGTTCGACGATAACTTGAGCAAATTTGGTCGGATCGTTATGAAATTTGGTAGGCGGGTAAACGAAATAAAAAAAAAATTTAGTTCGAACATGAGCCAAATCGGTCGAGGGGTTGCCGAGATATAGGGTTGTATAGTTTATATGCAAAGCGCGCGCGCGCCTGCGTGAATGGCGTAAGCAAAGTTACACATCTGTAATATTTTGACGTTCAATGTAAATAATTTATTTATGGCATATTGAATAAAAATAATTGATTCTAATTCTGGGGTCGCGAGTTCATAGTTCGGAGCGAACCACTAGTTAATTTTAAGCCCACATTTGCCCATTGCTGGTTATGCTGCCTTTTCCCCCTCACACCATCCTCCTCGGTCTCTAGCTGAACGCATCCACGGACCCTCTGTCGAATTAGAGATGTCGTCTCTACACCGGGCTTCTGGTCTGCCTACTGACCGTCGTCCCGTTCTTGGCCGCCGCTTCGTCACTGCCCTGGTCCACCTGCCATCCTCTCGCCTTGCCAGGTGAACCGCCTATCTCCACCTAAGCTTCGAAACTCGGTCACCAACACCATTAAGCTTCGTCTGACGTCGGATGGCTTCGTTCGGTACCCGATCTACGAGTCGGAGGCCTAACGTAGATACGTAGATGCATTACGTAGATACAAAAGGCCTTAGTTTTTTAAAAAAATAGAAATAAAGTATAGAAAATGTCTCAGAAAGTCACAGATAGTTCTGCTTTTTGTGTGTTGTAAATCAACTGTCCTCCTCTACGTAGAGGGTCTGTACTCAACTCAGATATTTCCAAGGTGCCTCAGAACCAGTTTTCGTTACGGTGTGCTTCAATAATGTCATCTTATTGCTTTGCTTTAAAAAAAACAACAAAACACGTCAAGTCGACTTTGATTCCATAGGCCCAAGGTCTATTTTCGTATGACAACATTGGCTCGTAGCAGAATAGTGTTATTTCACCCTCAATCTTTCTTTAGAATGTAAGGATTTTGTCTGAGGGCGTGTTTTTTTTAAGTTTGTCAAATAGTTAAACGATTTTGGTAAGTTTGGACCTTCATCCACCTATTTTTAACCCCAGACCCAAAAAAGGGGGGTTTTAAGTTTGACCGCTATGTGTGTTTGTGTGTGTCTGTCAGTCTGCGTGTCTGTCTGTTGCACCGTATTTTTTTTATTAAGTAGTTATTCAGTCAAGTACGAGTACTTCCTAAGTCGTAACATGATAGATGCACTGCCTATACCTCTACCCCTCTATCAACAAAGTGAGAAAAAGTATCGTGTGCTATCTAGCTTGATAAAAGAGGTAAAAATAATAACCGCCTGCAAATCTTTAATATACAGGACTTAAGAGGCCCCTTCAGGACCGTGGGAACTCAGTGACAGCCAAGCGCGTGAAACACTGTTTTCTATAGCTGTTTCACCCAGAGCGAGACGGGGCGCGGGAAAAGTGAGAGGCAATGCGGCTGTATGAGTCTACGAAGGTTTCTGTCCTTTTGCGAGTATCTAGTTGTAGTTGTAATGTAATAGATCTATTTTACCAAAATTTTCCGTAGTTCAGCTGCCATTTCTACATTTTATTAGGTATTTCAAAAATCTTTTTTTTCTGACAAGTGCAACACAAATTTGATGTTTTCAAGGTAGTTAGACTCCAATAGACAGTGTAATAATGTAAGTAAATAACAGCTGAAAGTAACCCCTTTCTCGGCGCGAAAAACGCAACGCTCTAATTTCTTTCAGGGATTTTTTTTTATTATAAAAACTATTTGCAAACCTCCATATTGGTCATCTACTGATATAAACCAAGTTTCAGCAAAATCCAGCCTGTAGTTTAGAAATTAAACCGGAACTACGTTTGTATGGGAAAATGCCCACTTAAGAGAGAACGTGACTCATCATCATACAAAATATAAAATGGAGCCTTTTTTCCTTCGTCTTTTAGAATCAGAGAATTAATACCGGGTTTAATTGTTAAATCTGTGACAGGCCCGCGTGTTATCTGTGTTGTGCGACTGATGGATTGAGCGACCCGGGTGACTGGTTCCACGGTATGTTTGTTCATTTTTAGGGTTCCGTACCCGAAGGGTGCCAAACGGGACCCATTACTAAGACTCCGCTGTTCGTCCGTCCGTTCGTCTGTCACCAGGCTGTATCTCATGGCTGTACCTCCAAATTTTCACAGATGTTTTTTTTTTTTCTTTCTTTTTTGCCTGTTTGATGTCCGCTTTGCAGAGCAAAGGCCTCCCCCTTAGCCCAGATTTTTCGAAACAATTCGAGTTTTTTTTTTAGGTCCGAAACACTACGCTGCGATTCAAAACCCGCACATTGTCGACGAAGAAATAAACGATCGAAACAAACAATTTTATGTACAAAGTACATTGAAACTGAAAATGACATTGAAACTTCTACAGTGGCAAATGAAATCTCCGTGGGTTAAAGATTAGACTATACTTAAATGACACAACAATGTTTATTTAAAGTGCGCTCGATTCTAGCTTAGCATACGAGAGTAACAAAACACATAATCATTGATATAAAAAGGTGCTTGTACTGTCCAGTAAAAATATAACGTTCTCAAAGAACTTAAGACCTTGGCTTAAAGTCTATTTTCATAGTTCATACGGCACTTCGTGTGTTAAGTGTAGCGTCGTTGGGTCACAATGGAAAATGTCAGATTATAAGATGAATGATTTCAATTTTGGCCTCCGCAATCGGCTCGTGAATAAATGGACTCGTCCGACTTTGATGCCCGGACCCACCAGAATGTTTAAATAAAGCTCAATTGAACGAGCGAGCGAAGCCAGCGAGGTTCTCCGAGTCTACTTGAACAATCCGGCGTTTGTATGTTTGTGTGTTTGTATGTATGTATGTTTGTATGTTTGTATCTATGAATGTTCGTTGGACGATAACTAGAGTAAATTTCGGATCTTCATGAAATTTGGTAGGCGGGTAAATGAGGCAGAGAGAATTCGTAAGTTCAAACATAAGCCAAATCGGTCGAGGGGTTGCTGAGATATGGGGTCGCGAGTTCAGAGTTCGGGGCGAACCACTAGTAATTTATAACGAACCTATATTGATAATGTCACCGTAGACTGCCCAAAACTTGGTCTGTTTAGAAAAAGGTCTGTTATTGACAATGATTGCATACTACTCGTTCCAAAACATTTTTTACAGTCCACTCAAAAGGATTTTCGATTATTTAATTTTATAGTGGTATCGTGATAAGTAAAGTATAACAGATCTGTTGGATATCTGCAAGTGACTAAGAAAAAACTTATCAACACAATTTTGGAGATTAAAGTTTAACCATTAACGATTTACGTAGGTATCGTGTTTTGTCCATGGAAGACTGCTTGCTAGTGAGCAGATACAACGGATACCAATAAGTCCTCTTACCTCGACAAACCAAAGAAACCACAATTGATTAATATCTATAAATCCAACCCTTAGCTGTCAAGATTTTGAAATCGGAACGCGCTCTATTCTTTTTTTTTTTAATAATAGTTAACTAAAAGCAGGTTTATACCTGCTTCAAGACATCAGTTATCGTGCCAATGGAACATCGATTTTAAGGCCCTTTGTACCTGTTTTATTGCGAATGATGTGAAATATTGCTCCTTTTGGGATGTTTTTACGAACTTCCGTTCGCATACCTTTGGTTGCGCATAATCAAATGATTATATGCACGCCATTCTTTCGGACTTTTCAGACTTTTTACTCAACCTCAAAAAAGTGAGATGGGGCCTGTATGCTCGACTAGCTGGGCAAAGGCCTTCTCTCAAACAGAGTCCAAGCTTGCCCACAAGCTGTCATCATCATCATCATCAGCCTATTAACACCCACTGCTGAGTAAAGGCCTCTTGATGCTCAAGCCACCTCTCTCGATCCTGTGCCAGAAGTATATGACTAATCAAACTGTGTTACTTACAAAAACTAAAATAAGTCCATCGGGACGAAAGTTTGGCTAGGTACGGTCGGCCACAGTCTCAGATACCCCATGACAGCCCTTACCGCGCGCAGCATAAGGACGCCAATCGAACAAAAAGGGGTATCCAAGCGTGTAGCCGACTGTACTATAGAGTCATTTATTGTTAAGGGCCTCAGTCGTATTTCATAACGTGGCGATATTTTTAATTAAGCCATATACAGGTATCGCACAATCCCTCGCCGAGAATCCATCGCGTGGTACTAATTACAGTCAGGCTGGCGTTTATTTAGGTATTGAATCGCAGTCTCGGTATTAAACTATACAGTGTCGGATGTCCGACGTCGCTAGGACGTACCGTCGGCAGAAAAGCACTATCGCATTTCTTCTTCAGAATTTATCGGTCCACTGCTGGATGCATGCCTCTTCATATATTTTTTTATCTTCGCCGGTCGGAGGCTATTGTGGTCCAGCTTGAGCCTGCAGCCCCTCTACCCTTGACTATAATATGAACGCAATAGCGTCAAGGGTAACCCCCCTGATCATCGGTCGTCAGACCATCCGGGGATAGTAAACATGTTGATTTTTTTCCATTGGGATCGCGCGGTCTTCTGTCACATTGACAGACCGGTAAATGCTTCCTTCAGAGAAGTATTAGACCATCAGTTACTGTTGATCGAAGCAGTTTTTCCTCATCATCTATTTTATAAAACTAACAAAATTATGTTTTATGGCGGCCCATTGGGTGGCCTAAAAACTCTGACACCAGGGGTGGCCACTACCTCATACGATTACCTACCATGGCGGCCCAAAGAACCCACATTGTTTTTTTTTATTGTATCAACATACTTTTTTGCTCCGTAAATTTCTAACACCACAATTTTGCAAATTAATAATTAACTAGCCCCTACATTTCACGGGTCCTTTTGTACGTCACAAAAACCAGCCCAGTTCATTCCTCCGTTGCTGACTCTACAGCGATCCCGAACAATAGAGGCTAATAATAAGGAACGTCGTATTTACGAGCATACGTGCCCTGGCCCGACGGGCATTGTGCCAGACCTCCGGCGTTTATTTCCCCTAGCACTTTCATGAAATGTCCATTTTCTAACTCGTCGTTCTAGGTGGACGACGGGTGCGCGACATGCGAGTGACGTTCATGCAGCGTGCGTGACACTTAAAATGGAATCACAAATTATTTTCTAGGACATAATACGCTCATATTATGGATATCTTGTCGAATACCTAATCAAACAACACTGTCAAATAGTCCTGTCTTGGAGTACAGACAACAGCACGGAGACGCTTATAAACATTTTGTTGCGAGCAGCGTCTACATGCTGTCTTGTGTAACATATAGACGCCTTACAAGAAAGTGTTCTTTATCTATCGTATCTTATTATTAGTATTCTATTTTTCTTATGCACTTAACATACGTTTAGCAATGTTGTTAAAATTAAATGATGCCATGGATTGTCTACAAGTCAACGTTTGATTTTTGACAGATGACAGAAAAAAATACAGCTGGTACGTAGACGAACCTTACGAAAAGAATGGTGAAACGATAATGACACTTTTTATTATTATTGTAGAACCTTCAGAAGATAGGTAGTGTATAGAAAGTATATTGGAAAGCTCGCATTTCCTTATTCTTACACGGCTTACGCCGTGACAACGTAATCAAGCAGTACTTTTCTATTGCACGCCGCGTCGCGTAGATTTCGCTCTACGTCTCCCACTTAGGACGCTCACTAACTTGCCAGGTTTTATTGTGGCCCCATGCAATGACTCTGCTTTGCGTAAATCTAATTTACGATTGGAGTATGATTCTTTTCTCTTCAAGTGCACGGTTCGGGCCATTATGCCTTTCGCCTTCTTAATAATAATAATTCACTTTGTGATTTAGCATTTTCTTTTTTGTGGAGTTTAGCTGTAGTTCGTGGGGCGTAACTGGCTGGTACAATGGGTACTAGGTGCATCTAAGGATTCCTCCCAGTCAACTGGGTTAAGCTACTTTTGTGTGTACTCTAAGTAGGTGGTTTTGTATGGATTGCGGGTTGGGAATATGCGCAGGCGCACGGAGGCAAAAGTGTATTTCGAGAATATCTTTGTTGGTTTCCCCCGGGAGATTAGCTTGAAATAGATCTTGCCAAGGCAACAATAAAATAATACTGTGATTTCAGACTAAGTCAAAGCTCGCATGGTACGGTCGGTCACAGTCATAGATACCCCATGGCAGCTCTTACCGCTCGCGGAATAAGGGCGCCAATCGAACAATAAGGGGTATCCTAGCGTGTGGTCGACTGTACTTGCGTGTCCAATTGCAGACCAAATATCTCCTCCGTTACATAAAAGAAGTGAATTTGCGTATTTGAAAGCCCTGCTTCCCACTTGACAAATATATTATACTGAGATAAAAGACCAAAAGATGAAATCCGCCAACTGACTGATGTGACATCATAATTCAGGATTATCGTAGTTGTCAAAAATATTTGTTAGAAAAGTAACATGCCCCATAATCCTTAACCATTAAAGTATATGTTCCGCTGCAGTCCGAAACTTTACCTTCCTACATGTGTCTAGAAACAGGTTTGTCGAGATGCCGTCTTTTGTCCCATAAATCTCACAAACATGCCCACAAAATCACATTCCATTGACAAAGCTTTAACCGCGCCAACCCTTTAGAATAGGTACTATGCGCAATAAAACTTTACTAGAATCGAAACTACAGTGTATGCCAATCCCATCGCCGACCTATAGAAACCAAATATCTGCAAAAAATATATTTGTGCCTGGATTTTCTTGGCCCTCTATTCAAAGTCCTAAAAACAGCGCAGGATCATGATTTCGGAAAACCACTTTTGCAAAAACCTACCCATTATAAAAAAATAAAAGAAGATAATGTCTCACATGAAGCCGCTAGTAAATCTTCAGAGAAAAAGAGCTGGTACTCAATGCTGTTTACTATTAAATTACATAACTTGCACTTTTTGTGTAAGGTTCCTGTATCTTCTCCGATAAATTGTATTGGAGCAGACTATACACAGCCACAGAGTGACCCAAATACGTGCGCCCGCGCACCCGGCGCCAGCCAATCAGGGGCCGACGTTCGGACAGAGAGCCGGCGCCAACTAAGTCGCTGCCTGCGCAACAGCGAGGCTCAGAAAAGCCATTCTAGACAAAGTGTGGGATCAGCTGGTATATTCTCTAAAAAAAATCCACAGGAGTTGAGTCTGAAATATCAGCTGTCAAACAACGTTGGTTCTTTTCAATCAGAACTATTCTCCTGCAAAAAAAAACATATTTTCTTTGGCCGGAGCTCAGTAAATTTTGGTTCCCGCTTTGCGAACACAATCAATATGGTACATACCGGTATTTGGTACTATGTTTTAGAATTTATTTCGCTTATGGTGCATTCACATCGCAGTTACTTTGCAACATGATATAACACTAAGGGTGGCATAGTCGTCAGCTCAAGCTCGAGCTTAAGTAGGTACCCGTAGGTGATCTCAGAAAACAAAATCACCGAACAAAAGCTCGAGTAGTTTAACTCGAGTCAATTGAGTAGCAGTCAGCATAATATTATTAATAGACACTAGGTTGAGCTTGACATTGACATTAGCCAAGGTCTCAAGTAGGTGATTTTAGGCCTTGGCTCTCTACAGCCTCTCTACCCTTTACCCTCTACCTGAATGCAAATACTTCAAATACTTGTTTTCCTCCCTGTTTTCCATTGGGTTAAAAATGTATAAGATGCCAACAGACATCGATTGGATGATTGAGAGTGCAATGAAAGCGAACTCACCTTCTGTATCCTTCAACCGTGCGGTTACTATGTTGTTAAGTTACAGTGATTTGATACCCTTCAAAATGTGTGCAAATTGGTGTTCGAGAGAGAGGCTAGTTCTTGGGAAATACATAGTGAGCGAAGACAGGCCAAGACCTAATATCTAGACACTGGAATAAAGTCTACATTCTAGTTTGGTTTTATGGTCTTCGAAAAAATTGAAATCCTGTTTCGTAAATGTAGAATAATACGTAGAAATAATGTGATGAATCAAATGAAGGTAACTCCATATGAGTTTTCTAATAACTGAAAAACGAATCTGTATAGATAAAAAAATATTATGTCCCTGTGTATGATTATTAGCTGTAATATGTAAAAAGATATCAGTTTTTGGGGCTAACAGAGTGCCGATAAAACTGTTTTTATTATTATTTTCCGTTATAAAAATAATTATACTATGACACCAGTCTTTGCTTTTTTTATGGAGGGTAAATTTTTGTGCTGTAGAACAGCATAGACAGTACAATTTACTATAACATCTACATGAAAATTATATCCTTAAAAACTTCGGTATTTTGACAGTTTATAGGGTAACATACCGTGTTATTTTATAGTACTTGTTACAATGGAGGGAGGGTGAAAGAATGCGGTTCTTTGCAAGATAATAGATTAGCAGCTGCTTATGCTTAGGTACCTATTAACATTCAGCGTGATCCGGTCTCGATCACCACGAAGTGTTAAAACAAAGATAAATTCGAACAATACACAGATCGGCAACGATACCCCAGTTATTAAAGTATCTTGTTGAATAATAATATTGGCAAATACCCGTTGAGTTATTGAATATTGGTGTTCTATCGTAGAGATACTAGATAATGAAATACACAAAAAGCCCGCACCCTATTACAACCTAAACTTTCGGACGATATTACTTAAGAAATTATTCCTGATATCCATTTTTAAACTGTAAAATACCACATATTATTGTCACTAAAAAGTGGAAAATGGCCGGTCACTCTTTTCTGCTAAACTTAAATAATTTTTGGCAACTAGTTCAGTTTTTTTCTAAGCATACAAGTACCGGTTGCCCACCACAAGTCCACTACTGAAGCTCCAAAACGAAATCTCGAATCTTATTTGATTGAAAACAGCTAAGCCTTCTAAATCAGTCTATGTCGTCTCAATATGAGACTAAAGCTCGTAGTAGTATTAAATTACAAGTCTCGGCTATGACCTTGCATGGCGCCACTTGGCGATTCAAAATAGAATGTCTCAATAGCTCAATACACAACCACAGCGAACATTAATGGGCACCTATGATAATAACACCCTGGGCAGACATTAAACAGTATTAGACATGCATTGGATAAACGCTGTCGACTGTAACCTAATTAAGTTATTTATAGCAAACTCAAGACAATATGGCAATAATATATGTTATGATGACGGGTAAGGAGGGTCCGAGCAAGAGCAAGAAAGCTGTGGCAAGAGAATAAGATAAGGTCTAACATGAGGACACTCTAGGTAGAAAAGGAATAAAACACACAGGTTTGTGCCAAATTGCTAATGGACTGCTCTGACTCTACATATCTTCTGCAAACATACTAAGATAGGAAGATAGGGAAAGAAGAAACAAGAAAACCCTATCCGGACATCTATTTCTTTTGAACTTTAGGAGAAGTTACAATAATTAGGTATACAGTATTGCTTACGCTTACGCGCTGCAGCGCCGAGTGGTCTCTTCACCCATCTAGTGTGAGTAAAGTTACCACTGGACGCTGTATAAATCATCTCATTTACGTAGATGCAAAGGCCTTTATTGCTTACACTTCAACATGGAATACACTGAAATACAATGAAATTGGAACAATGCTCATACGATCTTCCTCTGTGAATTCGCAAAAAGCATGCTTAAATTTTACACTGAAATATTTATTCAAATCTAAGGATATTTTAGTCCAACAAAACATACGTATATTGCACAAAAATTCCTAAAATAGCGCCATATTGAAAAATTGTGTCAAGAGTTAGAGGAGCTGACTTGTCTAGATCTTTAGCTAAATGAAACTGACTTTTTGATACAATTAGGTCCACAAATTATCTCAGTGATATACACTTTGTCGGTCGCGTGCAATTCCGTAACCAAATTATGACTTTGATTATGGTCTATTAATAAAACCTTAAGCTTTAATTCAGAACGCTCATTATAGTTTAGCATATTAATTCAAGTTACCGGTTTGTAGACTCTAGATTTGAATCTTTGTGTTTTTGTCGAAGGTATCATTTTAACTTAGGCCTTTTGCATCTGTATTAGATTATAAGTAAGTAAGTAAGTAAGTAACTCTTTATTGCACAAACGAAAACATTTTACAAATAAACATTTAAAAATACATTATACAGGGTAATTTTGAAATAGCTTTATTCCTGAAACACTTCAACTTCTTCATGTGATTTACAACCATTTTTGTTCTTAAACTTTTCGAATATCTCGATACTTTTTTATTCTATGAACGTTTTTCATGCTCCTTCACTTTTTACCACCTCTCCAGTCTCCTATTTGTAAAAAAAATATCTTGTTTTTTTTTTTTTTAAGTAACATTGCGTTTTCACCAAAGTCGAAGAACGAAAGTCGTTAAAATCACATTGAGAAGTTGACGTGTTTCAGGAATAAAGCTATTTAAAAATTACCTTGTAGATGGGTGAAGTGTATCTACCATTCTCCCAGCTTAGTCGGTCTTGTCCACTAGAAGACATGGTTATTACATCTAAGCCGCAGATTTCTTCACAATGTTTCACAATAGCGATCAGCGGAGTCTAAACAACCAGCCTAGAAGTTCTCAACATCGTACAACAAAATAAGTCGATTCGTCAACAGCTCTCCAGCTATTACACTAGATGGGTAAACCTTTCTTCAACCTTAATTATTATTGATCTAGTCCGCTAGAAAGACATGGTTCATACCTGCGGAGCCATCTAAGCCGCAAATGTTTACAATCTTCACAATGTTTAGCGTAGCGAGCGGTTTAGCTACTACAAACTCAAAAATGTACGTAACTGGTGGTACCACTATGTACATTCAGCCACACGCTAGGATACCCCTTTTTGGTCGATTGGCGCACTTATGCCGCGCGCAGTAAGAGCTTCCATGGGGTATCATAGACTGAACTATGATTCAAATACCACATTTATCGCCAGCCTGGGTTGTTTCTAGCTCTAATTACTTCCATAAGATCGACAGATACAAACACTACTGGAATAAGATTCTTCTAATTTGTTACGTAATAAAACAAGAATAAAACGCAAGATTTATGTAAATAACAATCATAAGCTTCTGCAAGCGGCTAATTGTTGAGCTTTCCTTCTAGACAGTCGAGCTTTTATAACCCTTCCTTGACTAGATTATATAAATTATATTATTTAACTTACACCAATTAGTGTGTGAATCCGCCAGATAATGTTCCAGTTGGTTGGTAGCTGTTGCAGTAATAGTAACAGGAACTTACCTAGAAATAAAAGAGCAAATTGTTAGTGTGCAATTAAAAAACATAACTTTATGGGACCATCCTTACAATAGATAAACATAACATGATTTTAAGTGCACTAAAGTGATATGTTACACGCATCAGCTTTAAGATGCCAGTGTATTAATAAACAATAATAATAACACAGTAATAATAAAGTAAGACATTTTCAGACAGGATTAATGTGACATATTTTAAACCGATTTTTACGAATAATAGATTATGGAAATTAACAGATTATGGAGAAGCAATTTAGATAGAAAAACATTCCTAACCTTCCTACCTACCTAAATACCTACCTACCTGCTTACCAACAGTCAAGAGCTCGTAAACCTTTAAGTTTTCGTTACAAAGTCACCCGCAACGTAACTGAATAGAGTGCACGTGTGTAAGGGTCGACGTGCTGTCGACGTACCTCTATATATTTTTTAAATAAGTTAAGCTCTAACAAATCTCTTTTGTAACAAATCTTATCTCTCTCACAACTCAGGTTTTTCGCCTACAGTGAGTACTATGTCGCACAACATAGATGGAGAACACTTTATGGTACACCAAAAAATTTCTATCTTGTATTTTTCTGGAACACATTTAATAAAATTCATTTAAAAATTTCATTTCATTTCATTTCTTTCACGGGACTATGACCTCCAAAAGAACACATGTAAACAAATACCTAACTGAACCAAAAAAGCGGCAATGACAAATTCGACTGGGTATAAAAATTTAATCACACATAATTAATAGCGGGTCGAGACTCAGTGAGATGAGTATAACCGATAACACTGTACGGGTGGATCTGACGAGAGTACAGCTGTTGAACTACACTCCGAGCAGGATTTTGAGACTAAATTCATCATTTTCAGCCCACATTTGCCCACTGTTGGGTATAGGCCTTTTCCCCTTCACGCCACCCTTCTCGGTCTCTCGCTGCTCGCATCCACGGGCCCTCTGTCACCTTAGAGATGTCATCTGACCACCGGGCCGCTGGTCTGCCTACCGATCGACGTCCCGTTCTCGGCCGCCACTCCGTTACTGCCCTGGTCCACCTACCGTCTTCCCGCCTCGCCCATCTCCATCTAAGACAACTAAATTACGACATTGTTTTAATCTATGGAATCAAGTGGAATGAATGAAGTAGGACGCGCCACAAATAAAAAAAATGCTTTCATTTGTCTCTCATTCCTGCTTGGAGTATGACCCTAGTAGTAACTTGACTCAAATTAATAATATGACGTTACAACTTTGATAAACTAAATAAACATTCTGACCAAACACTGATCGTAGGTAGGAAACACTAGTTAGGAAGGACCGAAGGTACAAACTACCCGATGGATCTAACCAGCTAAAGCAGAAATCTACGTAGCAGTCATGTTTTTTTTTGTTTGATTATGAGTTAATTTTTCAATCAGCGAATATTATGCTCTTTCTATCTGATAAAATTGCAACATATAATGTTTTGTATTCTTCAGTTTGGCTATCTCGTCCTTCGAAGCCGCCAAACGAAACAATGAGCCGGTGGTTTGCCCAAACCGTGTTTTGTATTAAAAATTCTGAATTTATCGGTCGAATAAGTATCCTCCTCCTCCTTGCATGGATATCCTTATCACTAAGGGTCGTAGTCATTCATAACTAGTGGTTCTCCCCGAACTTTGAACTCGCGACCCCATATCTCAGCAACCCCTCGACAGATTTGGCTCATGTTCGAACTTAAAAATTCTCTTTACCTTATTTACCTGCCTACCAAATTTCGTGACGATCCGACTAAATTTACTCAAGTTATCGTCGAACGAACATTCATACATACATACATACATACATACATACAAACGCCGGATTGTTCCAGTAGACTCGGAGAACTTCGCTCGCTTCGCTCGCTCGTTCAATTATTGAGGATTAAAACATTGATCCTAAGCACAAAAGCTGTTGCTACCAAACCGCGTTGCAGCTACCAAACAGCGTACGTCTGCCGATGTCATTACGGACGAACAAAACCGGTGGACAGATTTAGATACGCTTTTTGTGAGCGAAGCGTTTGTAACACACGATTTGTTGTGTAACGCTCGTTTGTAATGGAGGATTTGTAATGCGGTAGTCTTTAGAGGTTGGTGAAGCCTTCTTGCATAGGAGCTGAGTTGGAACTTGGAACCATTGCAACAATATAGGAACATTCTTCGTCTTTAGCCGGCAGCTCTCTATTTCTCTACATCTCTATTTCTTGCCAAGCAAAATAGGTTACAAGTTCGTTCTTTGTAACCTGTAATTGCAAGTGTAATTTTTTGGGTTATAATTATAAAAATCGAACTTTCAACCGCGCTCGTACAATAATAATAGTATTTTTGGGATAATAGAACTAAATAGGTAAGCAGCCTAGAAACCCCTGGGGGTTGTACAAAAAAATCAACAAAATAACAACATTTAAAGTCTCAAAGTAAAAAAATCGAACTGCAACCACGACTGGCAAAAAAAATAAAATTCCCAGACTCAGTGTTCTACCAATTCCCAGCCTTGTACGATACATGGAGTCGAATGATCACCAGCTCTATCAAGGTGGCACGCTTTAGGGCGCGCGAAGTGTGACCCTCTCAACACGAGAGAAGTAAGAAGTAAGAAGAAATCACCCGGTACTTTTTTTCATCTATGCCACTAGGCTTGAATAGACAAGGGGCCACCTACCGGCTATGTCATTTACAGTCACTCCACGAAATCCACGTAATGAGCTCAAACACGCGTTTGCGAATTTTTATTTGTTGTATTAGATACTTCTTCGCGCGAGCAAAGCTCAGATTACTGATGAAAAATGAACTGGTGGCAGTACATTTTTTTTAAATCGAACTTATATTTTCGCCGATGGTAATCGGCTTCGTCTTACCCGGTAGATCCCCTGATCCCCAACCTACGACGGGAGATGGCACGCAAAGAAGAAGAAGTTTTACTTCTATTCAATGAGCAAGCGTCATCATCATCATCATCATCAGCCCAACTCTGCCCACTGTTGGGCCTTTTTCCCCTCGCGCCACTTCTCACGGTCCTTAGCCATCCGCATCCATGGACCCTCCGCCTCAATGACAAGCAAGCGTGCATTACTTTTCTTGTGAAGAACTGTAAAATAAATCCACCAAGACCACAGCACTTGACTTACATTATCACCCCTTAAAACCATTCCACTGTACCGACCTAATCCTTACTTCACAACGCAACGTTTAGATAACCGTAACCACACTTCCACTAAAAGGACAACGATTTACTACCTGTTGGAGCTATTAGGGTTCCCTAGGCTGTGTAACCTTTATGGGTTCGGTACGCTTAGGTCAAGTGTTTAGTGGTTAGCGAGATTAAGTGGAGTGGTTAGGCCTAGCCTTTTTGTAATTAGAGCTTTTAGCTCAGACTGTATTTATGTTTACGCAACATTTCTGGGAACGTGGTTTGCATGTGCCAACTGGTGATTTTCTATGCAGCATAAAAAAGGATCAATCATTTGAGCAAGTATAGTTGGCCACCTTACAATGATAGTGATAGACTGTATTAACCTAATAATGGTAACACAGGCTGTATTCAGTAATAAATAAATATAAAACGAATGTCATGATACCTTATGCGCGATGTATGTATGTACATTGTACGCACATATTATATTTACAAAGAAATCACCAAATGTTTGAATTGAGTTCACTGAGAGGCAAACTATACTTGAGATTGACCACTTGGGTCGATTTTGATACGCCATTTTTAATTTTAAGTCATAAGAGGATTTGGTAGAGACGAAAGGGCGAAGTTGGGAGAGAAAATTAGAAAGATTGCCCCTACTACCATATGGTATTAAAGCTTCGAAGAGAGAGAGAGAGAGAGAGAGAGAGAACATTCGGTAGAGAGACAAGATTGTCTTCTTCTTTTTGTGCCATTTCCTATCGGAGTATCCTTATGGCCATTTGGGCCCATAACGTTGCGGTTCGGCAGAGTTCGATGTTTCTCATGTTAAAACAATCAGCGAGAATCAATAATTGTGGCACTAAGTTTAGCAGTGCTATGAAGTATTTTATTAAGTATATTTGGTGACCTTAGTCATCGGTCAACCGGCCGCTAGATAATAATGTTAAGATAATAATCTCAGAAACGTAGCAAGGAAGGGTACATAATGTCACATAAAAAAAATAGGTAAGGATTGTCACTCTACCTTAAGTGCAAACCTCTACTTATCACAGTCACATACCACACTTTGTAGTTAATAAGAAGCCAGGCTTAACCAAATCCAGATTGACAAGCCCAAGCCCAAGCGAACGCCGTATAAAACTTACGTAATAAACTACCTCAAATAAATATAATAAAACAAACAATGCTTCAATATCACTGGGCCCTAAATGACTAAACAAAAAGTGAACGCACGGCTCCTAAGAACAGACTGGATTTGGACGCATAGATGCCTTGAGTTGGACCCTTTTTTGCATTGAACAATAGGACTCCAAGGTAACAGATGCTTTTTTTGCCACATTATAATATAGGCTATTTTGGATAAGTTATTATGGTTATATTATGGAACATCGTATAGACAGAAAAATCATCTTTTACGAGATGTCAAGGTAGCAATTTTAACGCATTGGCTTATTAATTCCGACCGTTTTTGCACGGGTGCCTTATTTTATACTATTCTCCAGCGCCTCTATTATGTAAAAATTCCACTCAACCTCCGAGCGTCAAAACACTCGAAAATAGCCCTTATTAAAATGAACAATCTATTTTTTGACATTGAAAAACCGTTATTATTACGGTGGATATTTTATATAATACAGGGGCAGAGCAGCTACCACGAGTGCTTACTGTCTCTATCACTGAAAGTAATAAGTTGGATAAACAACCTTACTACTATAGTATTAGGATACATGACAGACGTCCGGCAGACGTCCAACACAGCTTTTACACCCTCGTGGTAGCTACTCTGTGCCTCATGACGCAGTACTGCGCATAGGTATCGCTTCGAACAGCGCTTGGGTCACGTATGCGCGTCACAATTTTCTCGCAAATGTACGCCGCGCCGGGCCATCGAGTCTGTGCACCACGCGTGACTATTTAGCAGGGCCTTTGGATGATTATGTGAGTTTTCTTTTATGTGGGGCAATAAAAATGCGGAAAGAGGTACAATGGTAATAAATGATGACGCACAGACGCGTTGAAAGGCACCAAGCGTAAGTGTATGACGCATAGACGCGTTGAATGACACCTAGCGTACGTGTGGTCCAAATACCATGGGCGATTATCTGCGTCCTAAGCACTCGGCGAATGTCTCGATAACGCGTTAACGCGTCAAAGTTACAAATCTGCGACAAATCAAAAGAGAACATAATAATACCAACCGTTCCTCAAAATTATTAGAAAATATAGTCAGTTCGGGCAATGCTGTGAATAAAGAAAACAAAAATCGGTAGAACTAAATGTGCAGTGTTTTTTTTTTTCTTTGATGTCTTAGGACCAAACAAAAGCTCGTACAGGTCCACGTCTCTAAGGGAGGACAGGCTTAACGCCCTTAAAAGCCTTCTCAGAGTGAGCGGGCATTAAGCCGAGCAAAGATAAGACCCTTTGACGATACCTGACCCGTAAATAACGATAACATCTCTCTCGTCTCGCGCTTGCTTTACAGTACTTTACACAACGCAATGGTTGCTTTTTCCATCGGGGTGCTTTTGAGGTAGGTACACAGTTGCATAGTTTTTCGATATAGCTTTTTGCTCGTGAGAAGATTCATACACTTGCTCACGCCACCTCTCACGATCCTGTGCCAGACGTAACCACTGTTTTTTTATTTATTAAATTTTTATCCATGTTTTTAGTTTCTAATCTATGGAAATATTCCGTAATAAATTACGAACTTTACTTTACGTACTCAGTGTAACCTAACTGCATATCAACCATGTTATTCTTTTTTAATTCTTTAGTTGAAATAAATATTTTGAATTTTCTTTTCGTATTTTGTAGAAATGTTTTGAATTGAATATGCCTAATTGCCTAAGTTACTAAAAATCACAAAAAAAACATAAAAGCTACTTCATATATAACATTCCTTCTTTGCATCATAAATCAGTCTAAGCATACGCTGTGAAATAAAAACACACAACAAAATAAAGACATACAAAGTGATGTTTACAACATTGTAATGTATATTTCTAACGAGAATCCGGAGTCAGTGTCATTCCAAATGGTTTCCCGCCAGTTTATTTGCTTGTTTTATTTCTGTATGTTATGTTTTGTGTGTATTCAGTAGGTAAAATACAGTGTAAGTTCTCATATTTGTCAGAAGTAAAATTATTTCGTTTTGACAACAAAAGAACAAAAGTATAGTTTTTAAACTGTATCGCATTTTAGTGCAAGTGGCTGATACACTCTTGGTCAAATTCAGAACCAGAACTTTACTATAGTCACAATACAAAGCGAACCTATTAAAAGTAATACAATTAATCTATCTAAAGAACCCCCAACAACAGAACACTAACAAAGACCTCAGCAACCCGGAAGTGCTTAGCCGAAGAAATATGACAGTCACTTAAGCAAAAGTGCGGTCGATATTTCAAGCCGCCGCTAACTTATTGGCTGTTATTAATAAGGCTCCTTTCCTAACTTAATCTGACTTGAAAGAGTCGCGCGAGTGCCACGGACTGCAATGAGCATAAGCGTTTAACTAATTTTGTCAAACTATACAACAACATTCTCACCCTGCCCGTTCTCGACGAGAGAAGGCAAAATAATAATTGCCCAATTAGGGGTAGCGGGACAGATACAGGAACTAATACAGGCTACATCTTACTTTATGGCGTGTAAGCGACCACTTACACGACATAAAACTGCACCCGACGAGCGACCTTGAGTAGCTACCACGAGTGCGAAAAAGCTGTGCCGGACGTCTGCCGGACGTCTGTCATGTATCCTAATACGATAGTATGAAGGTTGTTTATCTAACTGATCACTTTCAGTGACAGTGACAGTAAGCACTCGTGGTATAACTAACTGATCACTTTCAGTGACAGTGACAGTAAGCACTCGTGGTAGCTGCTCTGGTCTGGCCACGTTAGCCGAATGCACCCGGATAGGTGGGCTAGACTTGCCACTGATTTGGTGCCTAACGGTGGACATTGCAGAGGGGGCCGGCCGAGAAAAAGATGGCGAGACGATCTCGACAAATATTTTCCGGATATGTCGGAGGTGGCTCAAGACCAAAAAATCTGGGCTGAGAGGGGCGAGGCCTTTGCCCTGTGGGTGGGACATAGCGCTATAATATAGAATTGGTAAATTTTGGTTTAAAAATCGCCACTGTTCTTATGAAGTTGTAACTTGACGAGGCACCAGCGTCCCGCCCGTTCTCGCAGTTTCATAGCTTCCACTCGAATGTTGTGTAAGCAATCTATTGTTGGGACAGCAGATACAGTGCTATATGGCTTTAGCCACACTGAGATATCCTAAGGAGATATTATAAAATGACATCTTTAGTGTTAGACATCTTCATTAGGGATTACTGGTAAACCTTGACTCTTCCACCTTGAAAGCATGGTTACGTGAAGTTGATGATTCATATTATGTTAGGTTTTTTTTTTATTTCGACACTTTATTTAGATAGATCATGAATTAAATTATAATGATAATCCTAAGTTTGCATAGACAAATTAAACAAAACAAAAACACGCTTTAAAAAAATAAAACAAACAAAGTTAGACGATTTAGTCCGCCCATTTTCTAAGGCCTCGTTTAGAATTGAATATGGAAGGAAATAGTTTAATATTCCCCATACTTATGTGTGGGTGGGCCCTAGTGGGTCTTGTTACAAATTTAAATTTATGAAATTACTAGCAGCCGCCTGCGACTTCATTTGCGTGATCTTAGAATTAGTTTTTCTTTTCTTTTTACACTGGTTAGCAAAAAATACTGAAGTAGGTTACTAAAGTAGCAATATTTTGAGAAAAAACGCAGCAATTTAATCTAGCCAATATTTTATCCCGATCCTCTATAAAAAAGAGATAAAAAAAGTAAACTATTGTCTCGAAACTAAATTAAGATGTAGAGTGAATGTTTTACATTTGACATTGATAAAATAAAATGTGTTTAGGTATGTCTCTGTAATGTAAAGACTACAACACAACAACTGTGTGTATTTTTTCTTTCAATGTGTAGTCAGACACACCTAAACGTTAAGTGAGCCCCAAAAATGGAAATAGGAGAAAAATCACGTTAAGTTTTATTACTTGAGCCCGAAACGGGTTTTCGGACATAAAAATAAGAACACGAGTTTAAGAACGAAATGAGACGATCGTAAAATGGCTTATCAAACGTTACTTAAATGTCTCTATTTGGAACTTGGGTGTTTATAGAAAATATCTTGCTGTAATAACGTGGAAACTTGAGCATTTAAAAGATAAAGTCTGGGAACTACCACAGAGCTTACAGTCGAGTCCATCGATAAATTTTCTCGTGAAATTAGAAGTTTTAAAAAAATATCACCACGTAGTGGCCTCCAAATTATGGCTTGAAAACCTAACATCAAACCAAATAAACATTTGATATATATTTTCTAGAAAAAAAATTATGCATCTACTTAGTAGGATGGACGACACAATAAAAAGGAACAAAACATGCTTTAGAAAGGATTTTGCAACGAACAGATCAGATAAATGCCTGTATTATTGTTGAACATGGAGCTAGGAACGCTATCGCCGTCGAAACCACAACAACGCTCAGCGATTTACAATCAAAATAAATCCAGATTAATAATATGATATATGAAATCGTAAATTGATTGTTATGTTAACATTTACCGCGTGCCAGGCATTACCTAGCAAGATATAGGATCTTCTTACGACGACACAAAGTTCCTGAGCTCAAAATACACCAAAAGCCTTCAAGCTATCTTCGCCCATTTACTCTGAAGTTAAAGTTCAGATTCCTGTCTCAAAAGATGTGGAGTGGTACTTAAAATCACTGGTAACTCGTTAGTGAAGACCGATTCAAAGTCAACTGAAGAATTGAAGTATCTCTTCAAAGTTAGTGCTGTGTCATTGCTCAATGCTTTGCTCACACAATAGCATGGACCAGAAGGTTAACCCTGATTCCACTAAATTTTCTATAGTCTAACAATGTAAAATACGTAATAATATAGTCATTTCATGATTTCAGCACACAAAAATAAAATTATAAATAATGAATGTATCCTTCATACAAAAGAGTTCAACGCGCTGCAAGATTCGTAATTTTTATTTTTATTTCTTTAATATTACTTTGTCACCAGTCATTTATTATCTTGTAATCTATATGATTCATCAAAAACAACTATATTCCTACAAGCCTCTGTAACTTTCTATAGAAGTGAGCGAATGCATCGGCGTGTGGGCCGTCAAGGACTATTGAAGCCTTTTTAAAACCTTTTTTTTTCTCCAAGAAGGCAAAGAAAGGCTTCGGGCAACGGTCAGGGACAAAACCGCCAGTGAAATAGCTAGGATTTTTACTGTACAACTCACCACGAGACTTTGAAATGTTGGTTTTTTGAGCAACGATGATTCATGGCTCTGAGAACTGTGATTAGTAGAGCTGAATAAATTACAAAGCCTCGTTTGACAGTAGGATTTATTTACAGATCAATAAGGTTAAAAAATAAGTGTTATGGGCTATTTGTGTCTTTTTGCTATTTCATAAAAAATAAATGTCAAACACTCTCCGTGCCAAGAAAATATCAATGCAAAAATACACATTATCTATTATGTGGTAGGTAGTCGTATGAGGTAGTGGCCAACCTTGGTATCAGAGTTTTTAGACCGCCCAAAGTGTCAATAGATCTAGGAATAAATATAACACTATCGTCATAACTTAGCTACGTAACTATATGTCCGCCTATATGGATACCTATCTCTATAATAATTATGTACAGTCGGCCACAGTCTCAGATACCCCTTTTTGTTCGATTGGCGCCCTTATACCGCGCGCGGTAAGAGCTGCCATGGGGTATCTGAGATTGTGGCCGACCGTACGTGCAAAAATGATCCTTTGTTTTGTCGCAACAAAGTCCCTTACACCTTCAGTCAAGATAGCCAGCTATCGGGTCAATTACTCAGCGACAATGGTCGAGTAAAGAGCCTGGATTATCGGGGCCTTTACGCACTCGCATAAAGTGTTGGAGGACAAAGAAAAAGCACTTTTATAATTCTTAAGGCGCGGTGCATAGTGAATAGCCCGCGCGCTAAGAAAAATGCACAAAATCGAGTCCTGTAACAAATACACTAAAAAAATCGAAAATAAAATTTTCACTTATCAAACCCTAGAATTAGGTGAGACCTATCTAAAACAGCCAGTTTCTTGTTGAAATTCATAAACGTTTTGAAGATATTTTGCTTGAAAAAAAATAGGCGGCGCACTTTTTTTCAAGCAAAATATCTTGCAATCTGTTATGGATATCAACACAAAACTGGCTATTTTAGATAGGTCTCATCTAATTCTAGGGTTTGATATGTGAACATTTTCGATTTTTTTAGTCTATATATTTGATACATGCTCAGCGCCTTAAGCTGGTGCCAGACAGGACAGGCTTGCGGCGTGGCGATCACTTTGCTAGCTCAGTTGAAACAGGTTCTATCAAACTTTAAAAGCACTTTTTGTATTTTCTAAAGCACTAACCAGGGGGTCTACCGTCTAAGACGAAGCCGAATACCATTGGCGAAAATCGAAGTTCGATTTATGAAAAATGCACTGCCATCCTTATTAACTTATTATAGGACCAGCATAGAATGAACAACTGTATTTTTTTTCGACATTTCAGTGTTACATTTTTGTAGCATAGAACGAACAGCTGTATTTTTTTAGATTTCAGTGTTATATCTTTGTACTAAGGCCCGGTTTCTGAATTGAGAATTTTACTAAGCAAATACGTAGTATTAAGTATCGTTCTGTCACGCTCTTTTGTGAGAAATCTGCAGAGGTAGGACGATACTTACGTATTTGCTTAGTGAAATTCTCAATTCAGAAACCGGCAGTAAATGTATAAAGCAGCTGATATTTTTGTAGAGGTTTTGCAGTTGGCCTCTTAATGAAAGTTACTTCCTTCAAGTAGACATTAGTGTAACATCGGTCAAGATGGTGTATAAGTTAGTAATTTTGTATGATTCACGTTCGGTTTTTCGAAAAGATGGGGGTTGTTAGGAGCAAACCCCATCTTTTCGAAAAACCGAGAAGCGCACGTAAACAAAACACCATCAAAGCGTTGCCTGGCACAACAGATTTATTTGCCAAAAGCATATTTGGAATGGCATCAAAAATTTTTAACACATTACCGGAGAGTATACGAAATGTCGACAATTTACACAGTTTTAAATGCAAACTTTTCAATTTCTTACTAGAAAAAAACTATTATAAGGTGACGGCGTTCCTAAACGAGTATGCAATGGGTCCGATCAACTGATAGGTAATTATATTGTGAATACTTTTATCTTTGTCATGCCTAATTTTATTGGTCAAATTATATTGATACTTATACAATAAGAACACCTTTGTCCTACATATAATTTATGACAATAAAATGAATTGAATTAAATTTAAATTATGGGTAATACAATAAATTGTATAGGCTATCATAAAGTGAACATTGCATACATGGTATTTGGTTTGAGGGTGAAAATGTTTGAGGCACTTGCAGCCTCAAGCCTCATGCCATTGTGTTTGTCTGTCGACAACCTAATAGTGATGGTACAAAAAAAGGCACATTTAAAAAAGATAACGTACAATTATCGTTAAGACAAGGATGTTTCAGCTTTAAGTGTTGCGGGTTTATAATACGGACGTGTTTATGATTTTTGAGAATGCATAAATGATGTCTTAATTCTCTTGCTGATGTCTTCTCCGCGAGTAGTTAGAAGTGACATCAATGTAAGCAAAAACTTGCCGCTCTACCCTTGACGCATTTTTCCAATACGGCCGCAATATGGCGCAATTTACAAAATGTAATATGTTACAAATTAAGCCTTACCTTTAAATAAACATTACAAAGTATTTAAAATGAAAGCATTACTATGCGAATTCAAAGAGAAATTATTTTAAAACTTTTTCAATTTGATCGCAATAGCTTCAATTGTAACCCCCCTGGTCCTTTCACGGATTCACTCAAATATTTGAAGAAAAAATGGAAATAAACCACCCTGATAAAATTAAATATAGACGCAAGTAGGTACATACTAAGCCCCCTGTAGGTATCTCCGTTTTTTATAAAGCTAGAAAACATTTCTTAAACATGCTTTTTTAAACTTTCGTGGTTTTTAGACATAATAATTTTATTGTATGAACGGGATTCTTACCACGATTTATTTTAAAGAGTTCCCGAAAACCATCTTCAGTCTACCCGTGCCCAAGGTGCCTGCAACGGTGCCGAAATATCGGAAACTCCGACAAAATAAATCGTGGTAAGAATCCCGTTTTCTTACAATTATTATTTTATAAACAGTTTCGCACCGAAAGAACAAGAACAGGCACCGTATAAAAGTAGCACAAAGGTCTATGGAGCGAGCTATGCTGAAGCCTAGCTCGTTGATCGAGTATCGAATGCCGTCATTAGACGTCGAACGAAAGTTGACGATATCGGTGATCGAATCTCGAGTCTGAAGTGGAAATGGGCAGGACACCTGGCGAGGAGGGAAGATGGCCGGTACAGCGGCGGAGGGTCCATGGATGCGGATGGCTAGGGACCGTGAGAGATGGCGCGAGGGGAAAAAGGCCTATACCCAACAGTGGGCAGAGATGGGCTGATGATGATGATGATGAAACAGTTTCGCTAGAAGTCTGAAATTTTTAGTGATGAACCTACCTTTACCCCCAAATTGTTTCTTTATTACTTACCTACTAACATTTTGTGACAGAACGAATTCAAGGATATTACAGACCTTCTCACGATTGAGATTCCAAGTTTTATCGCTTAGAAAGTCCATGCCACTGCCATCATCGTAAAATAGGTGATTCTTAGCATGACTAGGCGCCTCAACTCGTAAATATTATGAAAATTAAAACCACTGCATTAGTTTACAACATAACCAATTAATTCTACTTTCATTATCAAATCGTTAGCGTTATTCAGACGGTACAGTTATGCCTAAATTAAATACCATCTAATTAATAATATCGTTGATGATTTACGACTTGATGGTTAAACCGTTGGTTTGAAATTTAATCTACCTATGCATGTTTGTGATAAAATCTGTTTAGTACTCCACTAGGTCATGATAAAGACAGAAGAATTTTTATATGTGCTTTTACTAAACCAATTTAGGTTTGAAGTTAGGTTCTATTGCGAGCTTCGACTCTGATTTGAATTGCTAGTAAGGCCCGAAATATCTGGGCAATAAAAAATAAAATCCGACTACCGAAAGACTTGAAACAAATCGGGATTTCGGGAAAGAGTCAAAAATACCAAAAAGGTAAAAAATCGTATTCGGAGGCCATCGGTTTACCAAATTCGAATGTAGTGTCCTCCGACTAACTATGCCTATGAGTCTATTTTAAGGATAAGCTGGTCTTTTCTCAAGCCTTTTGGTAGTCGGGTTTTACTTTTTAACTTCTATTTTTATTTAAGTTTTTGTTTTGTAAGTACCTAAGAAATTTTGGACGATCACCCAAAATAGAACCAAGGAAGGCCACAGATAAACATTTCGGTATTTTTTGTTTTCCTTGTTATGTTGACGCTACTAGTGTTAATTCATTTTTGAAAAGGGCCTTTTAAAGCCCTTTAATTTGATACCCATGACGATGGTATCCGATAAGCACAGCTACACCCTTGCTTTTTTTGAAAATTAAACTATCCTATTAATTTCACCTGGGTAAATGATACGAATCCAACGACACCTTGTAGAAATCGGCCGAGTAGTTAAGGCTCTGCGAGGATAAGATGAACACACAAACATACCCTGCTAAAATCATAACCCTCCTTTTAGCTTCGCGTTACGTAGTCGGGTAATAAAATAGTTGGTGCTTTTTACTATTTGCCAACGTCGCTATAGTATTTTAATTCCCGAGCTTGAGACAAATTCTTGGCTCGGAAGCAAACTTGTATTTTATGCATGTGCATACATTATTCAATTAGTCTATTTCTTTGGAGAATCTAGGGCATCTTTTTTAAAATGCAAGGTATGTATATTGAAAAAAGACGAAGAGAAAAACCTGTATTCCATAAGGAGATTTCAAGATTGGTTAGTGCAATGTGTGATAATATTATGATAAATACACTGTGCAAGATTCTTTAGTTGCTTTAGAATCCTTTTAAAATCTTACAGTTGCTATAGATATACTGGGCATCTATCCAACCGATATGATTCATAAACTTGTTAAAATTATGGCGCTTCCGTGGAGTTATGAGTTTATGACTCAATTTCTAATATTAAAAAGTGCGGCGTCAAATTTATAAACTATGAATTGTAGTTTTATGAAAATAGCACCGGTCCGTTTCCACGAGGTTAAAATACTGCCTTTACTCCGGCCCCGCCGTACCCATACCACCAACAATACAAGCCCCCGAACAATACAACCGAACAGTAGCGCACAAAAACTTTTGCGGCAACATGTCGCAAATGTTACACGCGTCGCGAACTCGCGACCGCGCATGCCCCGCCGGGACGCGCGCGGGTATTAATTAACAGCCGCGGTGACCATGAGGGCTCGGCAATTAGGACCAAACGAGGTACGGTCGGCCACAGTCACAGATACCCCATGGCAACTCTTATCGCGTGCGGCGTAAGGGCGCCAATCGAACAAAAAGGGGTATCCTAGCGTGTGGGCGACTGTACACAAGACAGCATGTCGACCATTACACTCGTAGCACTCTAGGTTACTGGCGGGCGCCTTTACAAAAAAAGTGTTCACTCTGACGTGCTAGCGTGTGTACCACGACAGCACGTCGACCCTTACACGCTAGCACTCTACTCGGTTACGTTACCGGCGACTTTACAAAAGAAGTGTTCACTCTGACGTGCTGGCGTGTGTACCTCGACAACACGTCGACCCTTACACGCTAGCACTCTACTCGGTTACGTTACGGGCGACTTTACAACAAAAGTGTACGGTCTGACGTGCTGACGTGTGTACAACACGAAAGAATATACTTGACCGCGCCTCCCGCACCTCATTCCGCCACCCCGACGACGCCCTGTCCCTTCCCGCACTTAGGGTGGTATTCTAGAACGCTACTTAAACTCAGTTTAAACAGAGTTCAGACCGTCGATAAAGCAGTGCATGTTTTTATATGAAGGGAGGGATATTCAAATCAAAACATGCACTGTTTTATCGACAGTCGACACTACTAAACTCTACTTAAACTGAGTTTAAACAGAGTTCAAGGAGCTTTCTAGTTTGAACTGAGTTTAGACAGAGTTTAAGTAGCGTTCTAGAATACCACCCTGACCTCATACCGCTAAAGAGACCTAATAAATCGTCATTGTGCACGTCAAACCACGTGGTCACATGTCTCAGTCTCTTCTTTCGCGGCACGCTTTGTAAAATATTTTTTTGAAATTGAGTTTTTTTTATTTTTATAATGTACATATTTAATAGTTATGGAACAAAAATTAAAATATGTACATAGGTAACTAAACTAATAAGAAATAAAAAGAAAACTATACTAATTAATCCTATTTATTTTAAATAAAAAATTTGGACCAGATCGAAATTTAAAAAGTTTATTTGTCACACAACGAAAAAAAAAACAAAAGTACAAATTATAAAAATTAAAAAGTTCCTTTTTGTGATAAAAGGGATAATGCTCGGCTTTTTGCTGTGTGTGCGAACATCACCACAGCGCTGATTTTTAGCATATATCCGTGTTCTCACAAGTGGGTTCATTGGTGGCAAATTGGCAATACATGTTAACTCATCATTAATCAAAAATCATACGTTTCAAACGCATGGAGTCCCTAATTAACGAAAAACTGTCGCCATGATTCGGGGGACCGAAAAGGATAGCCGGGGAATGCGTCCGCGCCGAGCCGTGTTCGAAAGTCAAAAAACCGTTTAAAAATCACTCGCTCCGCCCACCGTCCGCCCAGCGCGACTCCTGCGCACTTATCGGGCGATGGTGCGTCGGGATGCGGCGTTGGGCCCTCAGCGTCTTGCTTTGGCCCTTTTTGAACGAGCGAGCGAAGCGAGCGAAGTTCTCCGAGTCTACTGGAACAATCCGGCGTTTGTATGTATGTATGTATGTATGAATGTTCGTTCGACGATAACTTGAGTAAATGTAGTCGGATCGTCATGAAATTTGGTATGCGGGTAAATGAGGCAAAGAGAATTTTTAAGTTCGAACATGAGCCAAATCGGTCGAGGGGTTGCTGAGATATAGGGTCGCGAGTTCAAAGTTCGGGGCGAACCACTAGTTTAAACCACCGACGCAAAAAGAGGAGTTTGGGTGTGTGTGTTTCGTGGTACCTGTCTGTGGTACCGTAGCTCTTAAATGGGTGAACCGATTTGGATGCGGTTTTTTTTATTATTTGAGAGGAGGTTTTCTAGCGATGGTCCTAAGAGATATTTTTATCACAATCGGTTCAGCCGTTTATGAGATATTTCAGTTTTAAAATAAAATGTCGGAGGGTTGTTAAATTTTGAATTTAGTAGTTTTATTATTATGGCAGTGAGCTTTAGTGTCGTTTTGGTGTGTAAGCTAAAACTCTCTTCCCAATTTCAGCTAAATCCGCTTTGCTTTCATTGTGAAAGAGAAACATACACACAGTATACCCAGTTAGGTACTCATAATTATTGAACGAGCGAGCGAAGTTCTCCGAGTCTACTGGAAAAATCCGGCGTTTGTATGTATGTATGTATGTTTGTATGTATGAATGTTCGTTCGACGATAACTTGAGCAAATTTGGTCGGATCGTTATGAAATTTGGCAGGCGGGTAAATTAAATTAAAATAATTTTTAGGTTCGAATATGAGCCAAATCGGTCAAGGGGTTGCCGAGATATGGGGTTGTATAGTTTATATGCAAAGCGCGCGCGCCCCTGCGTGAATGGCGTAAGCAAAGTTACACATCTGTAACTGGGGTCGCGAGTTCATAGTTCGGAGCGAACCACTAGTTATAATATTAGTGGGTCAATATTAGTTAGTGATTGCCGCCCTCTGTAATGGATGCGTTTTGGGTGTGTTATGTGTTACTCACAATAATGATGCACAGTCAAACTTGCGCGCTTTTGATGCCCGACCGAGCGCAGTGCAGCGCGGCTCCAGGCCAATACAGCGCGGTCAGCATTTCAGCCCTTGATGGACAAGCTACAAAGTAGGGCTTGCATTCGAATATTCGAATATTCGAATAATTCGAATAATAAACCAGTTCGAATCATCATCATTATATTTAAGAGTTATCCTCTAGTCGGTGCAGCATTCTCCATGCACTTCGATCACAGGCTGGTGCGGCTCTGGAGTAGACTATTCTGAGCACATCTAAAAAGCGAGATGGTCAGAATACTGCGGAGCAGAAGGCAACGGGAAACCACTGCTCTACATTCCCACAAACTAAGGCCTTTGCATCTACGTAATGAGATGATTTATACAGCGTCCAGTGGCACCTTCACTCACACTAGATGGGTGAAGAGACCACTCGGCGCTGCAGTGCCTGGGACATTGTTTTTAGATGGAGTAGGCCCGTTCAGACGCACCCTTGTGGTGAACCAAGCACAATACAATATGATAATATTCCCACAAAAGCAGCATGAAAATGTCAGATCCCAGTTCGAATATTCGAATATAAATCTGCGATATTCGAATATTCGACCAATTCTCTGGAAGAGGAAATAGTGACTGACTGGGCAAGCGTGATGTGTACTATGGGTCGACAAGTGCCTTCATACCATCAATAATGTTTCGCGCATGGTATCTAATGTCCAGTGATGGATAATCAAGATGAGCAAGACGAAGAATGTAAAGAATCTGCAGGAAATACAGCGGAGACAGCCAAGGGCGTCGCCAGCCGATGGCGCAGGGGGAGGCAAGTTGACTTTACCTACTACAATTCATACTTTTCTCATTCTCTATGAATGAGAAAAGTAGGTATGAATTGTAGGTAAAGTCGACAGCACATGAAGCTTTTCACTTGTACTACGAGCCTTACATCTACAGCGATTGTAATAACAACAGTATCTTAGTACTATATACATATATATTCTGTGTAAAACTTTTTATTCTATTTTTCTAATAAAGTTATAATAACATTTATTAGAAAAATAGAATAAAAAGGGGGGGAATTGGTGAATTCATTCGAGTTTCGACGTACGGGAATGATTGTTCAAGGCTTGAACTTCAAGCAAATTAACTCAAAGACTTAGGACTTTGGTTGCATTATATTTGGCAACTTTTTTAGAATCTCTAGGGGGGGGGGGGCAGCTGCCCCTCCCTGCCCCCCCTTGGCGACGCCCTTGGAGACAGCAGAGGAAGTATCATCTGCTGTCTCCGCTGTATTTCCTGCGCTGTATCTACTGACTATGGTAGTGATAGCGAACATAGTTAAGCAATATCTCAACAGAAACCAAGACCTACATACAAGGTGTTGTTTTGTAAAGTGACACCCGACTCGGGTAATTATTTACACGCTACTGAAGCAAAAAAATATATTTAAAAAAACTGTAAAAAATACCCAACAATAAATCGATCGAGTAATTAGCGATCAACGTAAGTTGAAAGACTAGAATTCGGAGAAATGTAATTTCGGTCGGTTTTATTTTATTTTTGTTGGTTCGGACAAAAAACTCAAAAAATCGCTGAATATACGGAATATGAACGGTGGTGATTCGGGTACCCCTAGGGGTGCTCTATCTATGGACTTCCATTTGACACTATTTTTGGCACACCCTGTATAACAGTTTTTACGGTTTCGAATAATGTTCGAATATTCGAATAATACCCGAAAAATATTCGAATATTCGAAAACCAAAAATGTTCGAATATTTGCAAGCCCTACTACAAAGGTCTCAGCTTTTATAACGCGGATAGCAAGGGCTGCAATGATGACCAAACGTGTGAAGGCCGAGAGCGTTGGTAAGCTAAGCTCGAGGCCATCGTAGCGTGGCCAGCAGAGCAGTCATTGCGGTCCAAGGCTTGTTTGCACAGTGCTTTACTCAAACAATGCGAGTAATTAAAAAAAAAACAGCTTAGTATATCTAATTACAATTTATTTAAAGTAACGTTTGTTAAAAGTACGGATATTTTAGGTACGAGCGAGCGTCTGAGTACGTTAGTTATTATTTAAAGTTATATTGCTGGGATGTCATCGGAAAGACACGCCCTCACAAAAATTAATATCCATACGGCATTGGTGGGTTTTTGCAAACGAAACTATGAAGTTGGCTGGCACATAAATACACGGGAGTTAGACCAAACCATATCGTGATGTTGAAATGTACAAGCTCTATCTAGTGCTGAAACTACGGAACTAAATAACAGGTAGTGGTTGGCTCAAAACATTTGGTGTGAAGGCTATCTCGATTCCAACAGTAAAATCCGTACAGCCGGCCGTTTCATCGTGAAAGAATGACACATACGCTGTCTGTCCGTCTGTCCTATCTTTAAAGGGCTTATAGGTTGAGAGCTGGTGACCAATCGAGATTTTTTTTCGTACAAAGCTTTGAGTTGGTAGGCTGATAGAGTAGACATTGCTGAGTTTAAAGTCGAAAAAATCTAACTTTCAACCGCGAACGAGCAAATAATTATTTTTTCCCAGATTCAGTCTACTCAATCAGCCTACCAACTCCCAGCCTTGCACGAAAAAATATCTCGATTGGTCACCAGCTCTCAACCTAGTATCTTTGGAACTATAATAAGTAGCCAGTTGGAATTTTCACAGAATATGTGTGATACGGGTGGATTACCAACAAACAATTAAAAAAATACGACACCAAACAACAAACGTGTTTTTTTAGTTTTTGCTCTATCTTAAAAACTGTAATTACATACAGGGGTCAAATGATAGGGCTCATTCTATCGTTTTTATTTTTCTATTTTTCCCCCGCTATCGACGCCAGTCACTAGCAATTTATAGCTTTTCGCCCGCGACTTGGTCCGCGCTGACTAATATAAAAGGTATCAGCTATTTATTACCCGCTATCGGCGTCAGTCAGGGAAAAAGCTAGCAATCAACAAAAAACATATTTTTTATGTACAAAGTTTGGTAGCCCGTTTTACCCACTTAGGGGTGAAATTTGGAAAAAAATAATAATTTGTGTCTAATTGATTTTGCTGTAGATTATTTTAACAATGTTACAAAATTAATATTTCCTTATTTAAACTTTGGCATCCCCTTTCACCCTCTTAGGGGTGGAATTTGGAAAATTCCTTTCTTAGTGGATGTCTACTCTACCCTAAGAACACACCCTGAAAATTTCATGGCTCTAGGACCAGCGGTTTAGGCTGTGCGTTGGTATCTCAGTCAGTCAGTCGGTCAGTCACACAGGGCATTGAATTTTATAAGTACGAGCATAGATAAACAAATAATAAAAAATGTCCAGGTGCGAGTCGGACTCACGCACCAAGGGTCCGTAAAACCAGATTTTTGCAATGTGCTCACTAGTTGGCGCTCACTAGTTAGATATTTATTAAAATAAGTACCTACGTTAAAAAAAATTACCTAAATTAAAATCATATTTAAAATTGTATAGTACCTACCTAGTACCTACTAATAAAACATATCGAGCAAGCCCCGTTTTGTTCGTAAAAATAATTAGAACACAATTTTCCGAAAGTTATTTGTTTCAAAGCAGTACCTAGTTAGTACCGGGACAACAACTATTTTTGCTATAATATACGGCTACATCTTACTTTTTACTAGTGGTTCGCCCCGAACTGTGAACTCGCGACCCCATATAAACTTAACAACCCCATATCTCGGCAACCCCTTGATCGATTTGGCTCATGTTCGAACTTTTTTTATTTTTTTATTTACCCGCCTACCAAATTCCATAGCGATCCGACCTTTACTCAAGTTATCGCCGAACGACATACATACAAACATACATACATAGATAGATACATACAAACATACATACATACAAACATACATACAAACGCCGGATTGTTCCAGTGGAGTCGGAAAACTCTCGCTTCGCTCGCTCGTTCAATGAGGAATAAGGAAGATATATTATAAATGCGAAAGTTTGTGAGTGAGTGAGTGAGTGTGTTTGTTACTCTTCACGTTGAAACGGCTGGACGGATTTAGCTGAAATTTGAAATGGAGATAGCTTAGATACCAGAATAACACATAGACTAAATATTATCACGCCTTTAGACTTAGGAGCAAAGTAAAACAAGCATCCTTTTTCTGTAGTCCACGCGGACGAAGTCGCGGGCAAAAGCTAGTAAGGAAGAAAACTCGCACGGGCCCAGGTGAAAAGGACGAACAGGCACACAACCGCTTATGATTTATCGCTACGACAACACGCCTCCGACCACTAACTACTGCGGCTTCCGTCCACCTAATTACATACTGCGCGCGCTTATTTTGTGAAGGAATGCGCGCGCGCATCTTTCCATCTCACTCGGACGCGTTTGTGCGCTCGGGAAACAGAAGTGTAGGACGGCTAGCATGGACGATCGTAACGAACTGTAAACCCTTATTTTTTGAACAAGCGAGCGAAGCGAGCGAAGTTCTCCGAGTCTACTGGAACAATTCGGCGTTTGTACAAGTATATTTGTATGTACCCCTATAATAATAATAAATGCTTTTATTTCGGAAAACGCGGTTCCACATCACAAAAAATACAATATACAAAGTCAAAGTCACAGGAGACACAAAAAATAATAGTAATTATAGTATTTAAAAAGACCCAAAAGGTTGTAAAACATATTTCTAAAATATTGTTGTAAAAAAAATAAAAATTGTATAAAAATAATGATAATAATAATATTGTCCAGATTAATGTATGTATGAATGTTCGTTCGACGATAACTTGAGTAAATTTAGTCGAATCGACTTGTCAAAGGTCGATTTTTTACAGGGTGAATAGGCAAGGATTTTTACAGGTATCATGTTGATTAAATAAACGATATTTTGTATGACAATACAAAATTTTGGCGCCACATCTCGGCATTTTAAGTACTTTTAAAATATTTCTTCGATTTTTTGATTTTTGCATAAAATGGCGTGCGAAATAGTGCTCTCTCAAACTCTATTTATTAACCTAGAGCTGAAGGATAATATGTATCGAGTTGTCATATGACCAGACCATGTCTCTATCGATGGCTCTGAATACCTAGAATATTTCTGAACTCTCAGCTTTTGTCAAATGTAATGTATTTATTTGGCAGAAACAAATTCCACTGATTTGACAGATAAACTTCAAGGTTAATTGAATGTCCCTACTGGCTCGTGTTGTAATTTTTATTTTATTTTAATAAAACAAATGTTTTTTAATTTTAAAAAAGTGGACCTTATTGCTTCACTGGTTATGCCACTAAACGTTTGATGGGTGCAGTATAATAATATTATCTGCCCACGTTCTGTAGTTTTCTATAATGTTTTTCTGTTGTACTCTACCGATTTCAGAAACAACATCAACTAGTTGGTTACTGTCTCATTAAATAATAGCTATGAAACTCTAGATCACCAGATAGGCTTTATATGAGACTACCATTATTGGCAAGTCCAGTGGCCATGGGAATCGACGCTATTGTTGTATAATTAATTGATACTCTTAATATAGTATGATTATGATGAAAAGAGGGGCTTGGAATGCAGAGAAAGTCGTCGTCATTGTCACAAGACATGTTTACGAAGACATGTAAGAGCCCTCGCCCACGGCGACTTTTTGAAGCGATGCCAATGCTCTACTAACGCGCTACAGCATCGCGACTGTATCGATGCAAACGCGCGACCGTGTCGGCGATATCGGGGAGAGAGCGGAGGAAGGATGGCGCGCGAATCGCTTTTGCATTGCGACAGAAACGCGACGGTATCGCGTTTGCATCGTGGTTACGTGGGCGAGGTCACGCAGCTAGCGACCACATCGCGACTGCATCGATACGAACGCGCGACAGCAACGATACTGCATCGCTTCAAAAAGTCGCATCTGAGCACTTCCGTGCTTCGAAAGGCACTTTAAACCGGTTTGTTATAGATTAATAACAATTGTTATGCCATTTCAGAGGCCCTTTGGGCGGCCTAAAAACTATGACACCAGAGGCGGCTACTATTACCTACCCTAGTTGGTACAGTCGGCCACAGTCTCAGATACCCCTTTTTGTTCGATTTGCGCCCTTATGCCGCGCGCGGTAAGAGCTGCCATGGGGTATCTGAGATTGTGGCGGACCGTACCTTGTGCGTGCCCTACTCAGGAATTAAACTTGCAATCATTTAGTCATTGGTCTACCTGCCCGATAGGCTACCACTGTTCTAAAATTAAATTATTGTTCTATCGACGACCGAATGCATTAAGAAATCTGAATACGCAAACCTATCAATTCTAACTCATAAAACTTTATACCGACATTTTTATACCACGGCTGAGGTTAACTTGACGTGCTATGAATTCGGATCAGAACTTTAGGGTTCAATACATAGTTTCGGAAGACACTGAACTAACACTTGTTATTTAATTTTAAATTCTCACTCACTGCTTACAAGCGTTAAGATGAAAAAAATCATGCTTCTCAGTTAATGCAATCACAAGATACGGCTGTTTATGCAGCATATTTCCGCAAAATTTCGACCCTCATAATGGAACCAAAGCAGTTTTTTTTATTTATCTTCCATACATAGAATGGTGGAACGGAACCCTCAGTGCGCAAGTCCCACTCGCACTAGCCCAGTTTTTTTTTTGTCTCTGCGACACTTTAGAAATAACGATTTAAAAAACAGCGTCGCTGCTTCTCTACCGGCTAACCTCTCAAACAGAGCGTCATACACTTGGCCGATATGGGGCCCTAGCCTGTAACGCAATGGTGCCAAAGTGGGCTCTCGGTTGACGACTTCAATTAGGATTTATTAATGCTGTCGGTCCTTTTAATGTTTTTGTAGTACAGCAAAAAATACTCTTATTCTAATTCTAGAGTATTCGTTCGCTGATTGTAGGAGAAACACGAGGACATCCCGTGTAGGTCGTCGGGGCTGGATGTCTACCGGCTAAGACGAAACCGATTACCATTGGCGAAAATCGGCTTCGTTTTAGACGGTAGACCCCCTGTTCGAATGATTGAAAAAGGAATAATTAATCAAACTGGGGGTCTACCGGCTAAGACGAAGCCGATTACCATTGGCGAAAATCGAAGTTCGATTTATGAAAAATGTACTGCCGCCAGTACATTTTACTGCCACCCAGTAAATTTTTCATAAATCGAACTTCGATTTTCGCCAATGGTAATCGGCTTCGTTTTAGCCGGTAGATCCCAGGTTACTTTAATGGAAACGGAAATTTTACGGAAATATACAAAGGGAGGCCGCAATGGCGGCTCGGTGGTTATAAAGACATTACAGTGTTGCTACTTATAAACTACAAAAATCTACAAATTGTGAGCACGTCGCTGGAGTCCCGCTTTTGATTGAGCATTGATCTCGCTGCAATATATTTTGAAAATGTTAAAATGCCAAAAATAAAGTATTGTAATTGTGATCTTTAGTGCCAACAATTATATTTAGGTATATTTTAGGTTAGTTCAGGCTATGTCCGACAACCGGCAACTGATTGCACCTACGGATGCACATTAGTTACAAGCCGAGACATATGCCCTTTTGTTTCCACATAAAATATTACTGTATTTGTGAGTACTATGTTCGTGTTTAGTATAAGTGAAAATGTAAATTTTATTTGTGGAAATGAATAAACATCTTCTATTTTTATATCGCTTTAACGGTTTCACTTACTTTTATTTTGTCGGAATACCCGACATGTAAGTGAAACCGTTAAAGCGATGTAAAAATGTGCAGTGCTTACGAAAGTTTAAGTTTTAAAACATCTTCTATTCTATTCTATTTTGTCCTTCTACTGGGACGCCATCGATACGCCATTGCGTTACAGGCTAAGGCCCCAGGCATTGTTTGTTAATTCCCATCCAGTGCAACCAAGGACGTGCGGAGCACGCGACCGGCGTGTCCCGACCGACGCATGTGGGTTCTCACGATATTGGCATTCGCTTCTGATCGATATCTGTAGCGCTAAAGGTGTTAATAGCTGGAGAGAAGGTGACCAATCGACTTATTTTGTCGTACAACCGTACAATTATTTTTTTCATGAGTAAAAATATCTTTTATTTTTAATTTATGCCAACTTATTAATTTAAGCTAGCGGATATTTTTCTAAATTATTTACAATTCAATTTTATTATTTTATTCACAGATTTAATGTACAATTCAAGTTCAATTCAATTTTATTATTTTATTCAATTTTATTATTTTATTCACAGAATACTGGCGTGAGGAATATATGGAGGAAGGGATACCTGGTCTTCGATAGCTGGTGTAATGTCGCTAGTTCGGCACTTTCTTCTCTCCTTCCGCACCCAGGTGTAATTTGCGTTTTTCTGTTGTTTCGGTAATCCAAACACTTTCTTATGCACAGTTACACGACACAATTGTTATTGTTTTAGAGTTTTTAGCGATGAGGTAGTTTATTTCACTTGAAACTCGCGGGGAGCGGATATCGCGCGTGCGCCGATGGCGGCGTATATTTTGAGAGTGAACCATTGACCGAATGATTGACCGGTGAATGGAACGAAAGGAGTGAATGAAAGGAGATTGAGTGAATGAGTATGTGCGTGTGTGGCGATTGGTATATTTAAAAATATGAGGATAAAAGATATTATAATCGGCGCAGACAGAATACTATTATTTGATTTCTGAGCATTTAACAACTGCATTTTATTTTTTTTCGTCCATAGTTATTTGTTTTTTTTTACGCTGTTGTTTGTTTATAAATTTCTATTATATTATTTTTACATGATAACAGGGATGGGCTGAAAACCAGCGCTGTGACTCAGCATGTAGTCACACCATTAAGCTGAGCCCATTCCTTTTATCACAAATATTTATGTACAAATTCTGTAAAATTGTAAAAAGTTAATGTTATGTTTGTGATAAATAAACCATTTTCATTTCAATTTCAATTACAAAGCTGGGAGCTTCTAGGCTGGCTGTTTAGACTCCGTTGATCAAGTTTTTTTTATTTATTTTTTTTTTCACTTTAAAAGTTGAATTTTTTGAGTTAAGTTTTTTTTTCGTACGCGGCTGGGAGTTTCTTGGCTATTTAGACTGCGCTGATCACGAAATCACATTTGGCCGAGCGCCGTTGTAAGTTCGTTTGTTGTAAATAGCCTAGAAAGTGTAAATTTTGAAAATATAAAAAAAAATTTTTTCGTGATCAGCGGAGTCTAAACAACCAGCCTAGAAGCTCCCAGCCTTGTACGATAAAATAAGTCGATTGGTCGCCAGCTCTAAAGCTATAAGGGTAACGATGGCGTTCGACACCGTCAAGTCGTTGTTACGATTGAGATCGTTATGCCATGATACGTGAACGTGGTGTCAGCACCGAACTCAATCCCATAGAATCCGCATTACGTATAAAATCACAATAAAAACTTGACCCCACAGAAACAAATGATATCAGCAATAGAACAAAACGAAACATCATTTCGACCATACGTCTAATATTCGACTGTCAACCTTATTGCATTAGTGTACAGTTTTACTTTAATTGCATAGACTACGAGCAAATAAGCTCCCAATGTAGTTTGGGCATCTATTTTTCCAGACACATTTCAGAGTTCTATGTTGTATCTAGTTTTATCCTTGATCGAAGGGTGTCAGGCATCTTCTAATTATTTTCCACTTAATTTAACCCCAGACCCCAAAAAAAGGGGTGTTATAAGTTTGACAGCTGTGTTTGTGTCTGTCTGTGTGTGTTTCTGTCTATCTGTGTAACTATCAGTGGCACCGTTGCTCTTAAACGGCTGAACAGATTTGGATAAGTAGGTTTTTTTTTTTTCGTTTCTAGCGAGTGTTCTTAGATATGTTTTATCAAAATCGGTTCAGTCGTTTATAACATATGCTAATTTAGAGCGGTGGTAGCCTAGCTAGTGACTGGGAAGCGAGAGACGGTGCAGGCATCCCATGACTTTAACCCTTTATAAGCCAGTGGTAGTATAGATCCCACATTAAATTGAACTGTATTATTACTTCAGAATAGCGTCCGAAACCAATAAAAATGGTATATTACCTCTGGCCGATTAAGGGTTAATTGTGAATTCATAGTAGTAATTCCACTTGATAATCGTGGAGGAAAACTCAAACCTCAAATATTTTGGGAGAGGTATATGTCCAGAAATGGCTTTAAAGGCATCATAAATATCTCGCACGTGTCCTCAGCCAACATACAACATTATAACATTTATAATTATGAGCTACAACTTGAACAGTAAGATTTCGCAACACAGGCTTTAGACAATAATTAGATTTGGCCCTTTAAATGCCATGGAAGGTCAAGCGTACCCATATTGAGTGTGAGTGAACGTAGGTATATTGAATGTTATCTCAGCTCAAATTACGCACACTATAATATTGTGTCGTGGGCACTCCTAAATTACATTATTATGGTAAAGGCATTAAAGATAAACAATACTTAGTATACATGGATAAGACTCAACATCCCAACGAGAACCACAGCAGTGCCCAAAGTTAACCGAATTCTTATAAAACTAAACCCTTTTTTGTAATCAGTAGCCAGGCAGTGTAATATAGAGGGCGAAAGAGATTACAAATACTGCAAATACTGGAGGCAAAATTCACGTTCGTTCAAGAGCCTCAGCTTGTCCATGGTACCGTTGTCTTCAAAAGGCTAGACATTAAATTCGGATGCTCAAATGAAGAGTTATAGGTTCAGTGAACTACTATAAACCCCTTAACTGTTCTAAAAACAAGAAGGCAATTAAGACATTAAGGAACGATTCCTGAGTAAGTATCTATTTAACACAAATAGAGGCCGCTATCGAAAATGGGTTATATCAATCAAAACATTTAGATGATAATCATTGACATAGCAGCAAGGTTTAATCATTTCAGTGCAATAAGATTTCAGTAAACAGATAAATGCTGAAGAAGAAAGAGATCGTCAAACAAAAATAAGTTCATACACTGCGAGCATTCACGTGTATAATACTCGGATTCGAGCAATTGAGTTAGTGCATCTTTTTCTGAGCGACATCAAGTTTGCCGTGAAGTTTCTACAGGTAAGTACTTTATGCCTTGTTGTTGTATTGACAGGGTGACACAATGACAATGATACTAAACATGGGCGAATGCTCTAGACGAAAATTAGTTTTTCCCGCCACGCTACTTTCGTTGAACCTTAAGTAAATAAATATGTACAGAATAAGAAGTGCTATTCACTCCATCTTCTTCCATCTTCAGATCCAGAGGAAGACCGAAAACCAGGTGGATGGACGTGGTCAACAAAGACCTCGTAGAATGCGGAGCCTCCGAAGACGACACCAAGAACAGGGCGAAGTGGAGAGAGAAAATAAGGAAAGCTGACCCCACCACCATGTGGGACTAAAGCTCGGAAGAAATTTGAAAAATATTTGCTTGTGTCGTCACAAGATCTTGGTACCTACTTTCTTAATTTAACACTAATGTAGAATGAGCGTCACGCCAACAAATTGCTCTGCAGTTTGGCGAAATTTTGTAAAACAAAAAAAAAAAAAAAAAAAAAAGAGAGATTCAATCTATCTTCTCAAAGCGTTAACAAAAGGCTGGCACAGGTTAATTATGTAATTAGCCCGTGTCGCCAGCAAACCGCATACGCGATGATGATATCATCAAGCAGAAGTGGCGTAAAATGGGAATATCATTACGCCGAGATAAGAGCTCGATCGTAAAACTCCTAACTTGATTTCGGTCGCAATAAAAATTTCACACGACGCCCCTCCGTTAATAAAGGCATAAAATATTTTATGACTGTATCACAAAACCTCTCTATGTATGCGGTCTATGTAGGTTGGGGAGATACGACAAGTTTTTTCTCTTGTAATTTCCTACTAGAGCTTTGCCCCCGACTTGTATTGGTTAGCATTTAGTTGTCAAGCTAGACGACGATATTTTACTTTCCCAAAAAATATACATAGATGTTCAAAAGTCAGCTGCCCTGCGCTGGGCTTATGGGTGGTTCACATCAATCCAATCCAGTGATACTGGAACAACAGGCACTATCCAGTATTCAGGAATCCAGTAAGAGATCCAGTCCAGTGACTGGATCCAGTGACTGACTGGATCACACTGGAATAATGTAGACGATCACCCTTCCAGTACAGCGATGGTTTGGATAGCTGAACTAGAATTTTACTGTAATCATGTGAATCGGCCATTAGGAACATCATCATCATCAGTTTCTACCATTTCTAATCAAGGAAAAAGAGCTCTCATAATAGCTTTCCATTCCTGGAATTTTGCATCTTTAGCTGAAGCACTGATAAACTAACCTCGAGACTGAGTAATTTTAGGGCGTCTTTGCTCCCTGGTTTTGGACACCGTTTCAGGTAATTTCTTTTCAGGGCGGTGGTGGTCTAGTGGGTAGAACAGTGGACTCTGAAGCGAAAGGTCCTAGGTTCGATTCCCGGTGCGGGCATGTATCTATGACTTTGTTTAATTTCAAAAGTTACGTACATTCGTGAATTTGTAGTAGCAATACCACTCGCTGACGGTGAAGGAAAACATCGTAAGGAAACCTGAACGTATGAGGCATTATACCCTCAACGCAAAAATCGCCAACCCGCATTGAGCACGCGTGGTGATTAAGCTCGAACTCTCTCTCTCCTTTGGGCCTAAGGCCTTTGCTCAGCTAGTGGGACATGTACAGTAATTGTACAGGCTACATCTTACTTACTTTCAGGTACTTTGGAATATTTTCAGGTTTTGGAAGGTTTGTTCTCGAGTTACGGCATAGTAGAGCTATCTTACTATCTATCCAGTCCATTTGCTGTTGCGTAAAGCTCTGTTCTCTGCCACGCTTACCTTCCAGGTTCGTTGGTCGTTTAAGTATTTTACACGGTTTTTCAACCCCTTTTTGATGTCATCGACCCATCGCATCTATCTACCCGATTTCGCAACTTTATTTCTTCGTGACATTTGGAAAAACCATGAAAAAATTCATCATCATCATGATCAGCCTGTTAACACCCACTGCTGAGTAAAGGCCTCTTCATGCTCACGCCACCTCTCACGATCCTGTGCCAGGCGCAACCACTGTTTTCCGGCTACTTGGGCTATGTCGTCGGACCATCTGGCTGGTTGTCTGCCAGCCGATCTCTTCCCCTCTCGGGGTCGCCATTCATCTACCATTGATCGGGGTGTCCATCTACCATTGATACGGTCGACCACAGTCACAGATACCCCATGGCAGCTCTTACCGCGCGCGGCATAAGGGCGCCAATCGAACAAAAAGGGGTATCCTAGCGTGTGGCCGACTGTACGTCTAGCCAGGTGTCCTGCCCACTTCGACCTCAAAAAAGTCTACGTTCAGATAATTGAACGAGCGAGCGAAGCGAGAGAAGTTCTCCGAGTCTACTGGAACAATCCGGCGTTTGTATGTATGTATGTATGAATGTTCGTTCGACGATAACTTGAGTAAATTTAGTCGGATCGTCATGAAATTTAGCAGGTAGGTAAATGACGCAAAGAAAATTTCTAAGTTCGAAGATGAGCCAAATCGGTGGAGGGGTTGCTGAGATATGGGGTAGCGAGTTCACAGTTCTGGGCGAACCACTACAGGGTGCACTCTAAGTCGATAGCGAAACTTTAAGTAGGCTATCTACTGATCAATACAAACAACTTGTCCTAGGTGGCGAAAAAAGTGGAGTGAAAAAAATATCAGCTGTTCCATACAAAAGGTCGACTCAGCACTGCGCCAAATGTATGAAACGGATGATATTTTTTTCTCTCCATTTTTGTCGCCACCTAGTACAATTTGTTTGTATTGATCAGTAGATAGCCTACTTAAAGTTTCGCTATCGACTTAGAGTGCACCCTGTAGTATTTTAAGGTCTAATTTACATGGCCAGTCGTCCGATATGAAAACGTTTCACCCGTCATGCCGTCCCTCTCCGGAGTTTACAACTCATTCGCACAAATATACGACCCCATAGAACATAGCCACACTACACGCTCGCCGATCCGATACTATAAGTAAGCACGCAACGTATCAATTAAGACGGTGTATTAATAGGGGACGGTGGGGCAAGATGGATCATATTTGGTTCCTCAAATCCATCCATCCATTCAGTCGTTCCCTCAATGCTGAGGATCGTGACCATCATTGAAGTTGGCAGAGAGTAGAGTTCTCCATTGCGCTCTATCACTCGCGATGTGGATAAGTTTGTGCAGGTGTTTTTGCGTGGCTTTGGTTATAATATCCGTCCATCTAGCGGGTGGTCTGCCTCGAGCATTTCCTCAAATATTGCGTATAAATGTAACGATCAAAACATTTCATATCTACAGTCCCTGTCAGTGATTGTAAGTATACACGACAGCACGTCGACCCTTAGAAACCAGCACTCTACTCGGTTACGTCACGGGCGACTTTACAGCAAAAGTGTACACTCTGACGTGCTGTCGTGTGTACGGTCAATCGGGGTAAATAGAAAACAGAGTTTGAATAGAAACACAACTGCAACCAGTCTCTGTTTAATACTGTTGTCCACTGTTTTTAATTTTCAGTAATTTTAATTTTCCTAGTTTCTATTCACACTCTAGTTTCGTTTTACGGAATGTATTGTACTTAGGTTAAAAATTGTAGAGGATCTATAGATAGAGAGGTTTCATCAGAGAAATTTCTGAAATAAAATCTGAATTTTTACCAAGTTAAACTTAGGCCTTTGCATCTACGTAATGAGATGATTTATACAGCTTCCAGTGGCACCTTGACCAACACTAGATGGATGAAGAGACCACTCGACACTGCAGTGCCTACCGTTTAAAAAATAGTACAGTATGTATCTGGAATTGCATCTGAATAGTAGAACGAAATCCCTATTTTGTTCTGACAAACTTTTTGCCTTTTTAATATGCATAATTAATTAATATAAGTACCTAAAACAAGTCAATAAAAAAATATAGTGATTAATTTACGCATTGCATAGACATGCCCATCCTCCCCCAGCACAAAGTGTGTATTAAACATCTCCATCTGCCTATATACAGGGTGTCATAACTCAAGTATGCCTATTAAATCCGCCGAGTGAAGATGTAGCTTTTAATTTAACAGTGACGGTTAAAATGTAGTTTAGAATTTAACCCTTCTGGCGTCGCCGGTTGAGAGTCTGCTAGTTAATCTTCTATAGGGTAATTATTATGACGCGGTCTTATTGGGAACACCCACAGATCACCCCCAATAGATACCACATACAGGGCAAGCGACGCGCACCACGCATAGGCTCAATAGCTCCTATATGAAACAAAGCTTGAATGCGCTCCTTCAGTCCCGACCAAGTATCAGACCCGCGCGTAGTGTGCAAATAATTAACCGTAAAAAAATATTTCCCGAAGAAAACAGACATTTTAATGCCGTTTTGTAGTGTAAAGTGGTGTGGGAAGTCTTCTAAGACTTCTAACTTCCAAAAAGATGGGATCACATTCCACAGGTAAGTAAAATCCTCACAAAATAATTTTATTTTGTCAGCGAAGCAAAGGTCAAGATATAATGGTTCTTAATATTTAATAATTAATAGAACTTGCGCTACGCGTTGATGTCTTTTGAAAATGTCTCTTTCTCACCTGCGGTAATGAGTATTACTTGTCTTTTTTTATCAAATTCATGCGATACTAATAGTGTTGTGTAGTGTTTCGCGCTCCAGTTTTTATCGACCTTTTTATACAATGATGTTGGGAGTTTTTGCTAAGCAAATTTTCCTACCTTTTCAAGTGCTAGATTAATGCGAAACAATTTGTATTCATTTGTTTTAGGTTTCCGCAATGCCCTGAAAGAAAAAATAAGTGGATAGATGCAGTACATCGTGGCGACGATTGGTTCCCCTCTAAGAACAGCGCAATTTGCTCAAGGCATTTTTGTGAAGACAATTTCTACCCATTAAAAAACCGTAGGCGGTTAATGGATACCGCAGTGCCAACTTTATACTTACCGGTTGTGGTAAGTTACATATACCTATTTATGTTAGTTACTTATGCCTATTTAGTAAATTACAGGGTAATTTTTACCCGACTGCCCCAGGGGAGGCTTATGGTTTTCGAGTGTATGTAGGTATATATGTAAGGGCGTACATATGTATATAAGTATGTATGTTGATTTCTTTGGCACGCTCTGTAGCCTAAACGCTCTGGCTTGATAGATTTTAGCTTGCAAGGTGTCGTTAGATTTGTGTTGATTGCGAGACTGACACTGGATATATCAAAATAAAAAAAGCCTATTTTGGCGCCAAATTATATGAAATCTATTTTTTCCTCAAAACATATCGAGTGGGGTATTTCTCATTTCTCAACCGATTTTGGTGATATTCTATATTCAAATATTATCCATTAAAACAGGTAACTATTTTCTTTCAGGCACATCTACCATCAACCGTTGACATCAACCAAGAGACACCCGGTACATTAGTAGCTGGGACCTCATCTGCAATATCGGTAGGTACCTGCTTACAGTTGTAAAAATAAAATTATTCATAAAATAACCTGTGTTTTCAGAATATTCACTTATAATTTCTTTCAGGTTTCTGATTTGCAAGATGTGGAAGTACCATCTACTTCTCAACATGAAGAAAAAATAACTGGTACTCCAACAAAAAAAAGAAGGCGACCCCTTACTCCCATAGCCGGCACACCATCAGCGTATGATAGTCCTGTCAAAAAGCGTCTCTGCAGGAGAATTGTTGAATTACAGTATGGATTAAAAACAAAGAACGTACAGTTGAAACAATTACGTGATTCAAACAAAAGATTAAAAAGAAAAATTATTTCTTTAAAAAGCTTACTTTCAGAGTTAGAAAAAAAAAATCTGATAACAGCCGAAAACAACGTCTCTTTGGATTCTTTGGGGGTTAGTTGCCAGGAAATTGTTCGAAGACAAATGATGAGAGAGAAGTCAGGCAAAATTGTCAAAAAGAAATACTCACCAAAATTAAGAGCATTTGCTTTGACTCTCAATTTTTATTCCACTAAGGCGTATAACTACGTACGTAAAACGTTCAACTCATGTTTACCATCGGTAAAAACACTAGGGAAGTGGTACCAATCGGTCGATGGGCATCCCGGCTTCACAAAAGAAGCCTTTCAGGCCTTGAAATTCAAGGCTGAGCAGTCACAAACGCCGATACATTGTTGCATCGTCTTTGATGAAATGAAAATTGAAAGTAAGGTGGAACAGTCATATGGATATGTAGATTTTGGAGGTAGCATTGATTCCGATTGCAAGGACGAGTGCACTGATGCATTAGTTTTTCTTGTGGTTCCGCTACACGGAAAGTGGAAAGTCCCTATTGGATACTTTTTGATTACAAAACTCAACGCTGACCAAAAAGTCTTTCTACTCACTGAAGCTGTTAAACTTTGCAATGAGGCTAAAGTTATAGTAAAAGCTGTAACCTTCGACGGTTGTCCAGCTAATTTTGCAATGGCCAAAAAACTGGGATGCAATCTGGATCCCAATAATTTGAAAACTGTCATTAAAATAGAAGATGTGCAAATTGCAGTATTTCCCGATCCTGCCCATATGGTGAAATTGGTAAGAAATAGTTTTCAGCACTATAAAGAGTTTCATGATGTTGATGGCAACAGCATTCAGTGGAGCCACATTGAATCACTTCACAAGCTGCAAGAAGATGAAAAATTTCATGCGGCCAATAAGTTACGTGCTGAACATTTGTCATTCAAAAAAAATATCATGAAAGTAAAGCTTGCTACCCAAATATTCAGCAGAAGTGTAGCAATAGCACTTCTATTTTGCAAGAACACTTTGAAACTAAAGCAGTTCGACCAAATAGAAGGGACAGCTAAAATGCTGTTGTCTTTGAACGATTTGTTTGATATTTTAGATTCAAAAGTTCATGGATATGGTCTTAAAAGGGCACTTAATCTTGAAAATGCAGAAAACATTATAGCAAGATTGGAATCTTGCAAAGATATGTTGATGACTTTGACAGTCGATCTCGGTAAGAAACGCATTAGGTTGATTGATTCACCTAGATTCACTGGGTTTTTAGGACTATGTGCAAGTATTGACAGCGCAATATTTTTGTACAATGATTTGATCAAAACTAAGCACTGTGCTTACTTGTCACTACACCGTATAAGCCAAGACCATATTGAGCTGTTTTTCTGTAATATGAGATCTCATGGGGGCAACAACAATAACCCGACACCGAAACAGTTTTATGGAATTTACCGAAAAATTTTAGTACATGTGGAGCTGCAACAACTCAATACCGGAAACTGCGTTGAACTAGAACAAATTGGTATATTAAACTGCTCATCATCTATACAACGCATCAATTTGACAACACTGCGAGGTGATGATTGTGACACTAAGGAATGTGATGATAATGATGATTTTGTTGAGACATTGCAGCAATTTCAACTATCGGAGTTTTGAGAAAGCATAGTTGAGTATATAGCTGGAGCTGTCGTTCACTACCTAATAAAACATATTAAATGCAACACTTGCGTCAAAGCTCTGATCTCATTACACGAGAAAAAAACTAGTTTGATTTTTGCAAGGGATGTAGGCGGACTGCTATACCCGTCTCCTACGGTAAACAAAATTTGCAGGCGTTGTGAGCAAGTCATTCGAAGCTCACTAAATGCAGATACAAATGCAAAAGTTTATTATAAAGATAAACTCCGCTTTGTAACATTAACACTTAGGAGTTTGGTCAATGAAGCTTTATTTCCAGACATATTATCTCATCAATTTGACCACGAAAGCTGCAATCATATCATTGACCTAGCAAAGAGCGTAATGGAGAAATATATAGATATACGATTACTTTACTTGATACGGAGATCAGATCCCAAAAATGCTATTCGTAGAATTTATACCAAACTAATTCATTTTAAAAATCAATAGTAATGCTTTGGAATCCCAAACACGATTATACAGGGCGTCCCACGGCTTTGCCACATGGAGGGAAAGTACCTTAAATATTGCAGATGGAACATTTTACTGAAAGAAGACATTATTTGAATTTAAAAAACAATTTAAACTGCATTCTTAGATATTGAAATAGTTACATGGTTAAACCGGGAATCGAACCCGTTACATGAGAAAAATTATTACTCTGTAGCTTTATCATACCGATCGAAAGGCTTCATTATAAGGATAATTTTTTGCTAAATAACATAGTGTCAGAAATAAAAGGAAGACCATGAATTTTAACATTTACCTGGTTGTATGCAACAAATCGAGCCCTATCCTGAGCCGAAAGACGCGTAAAATTTCGTCCATCGCAATATTCGCAATGCGGCTGGCTGGTTATAAAGAAATAATTAAAAAATGTGTTCCATTTTCAAACTTTTATTCTTTTGTTACTGTGAGTTTTATTGATAAATTGATTAATTTCGTATTAAAAATGTTGAAATTCATGGTCTTCCTTTAATTTCTGACACTACCTATGTCATTTAGAAAAAAATTATCCTTATGATGAAGCCTTTCGATCGGTATGATAAAACTACAGGGTAATTATATTTTTCATGTAACGGGTTCGATTCCCGGTTCAACCATGTAATTATTCAAATATCTATGAATGCAGTTAATTTTTTTTTTTAATTCAAATAATGTCTTCATTCAGTAAAATGTTCCATCTACAATATTCAAGGTACTTTCCCTCCATGTGGCATAGCCGTGGGACGCCCTGTATACTGGTTATTGCTCACAACTTCGTCGGCCTATGATTATATATTTTTATAATTATAGCCTATTTTATTAGTGTTTAAGTAATAATATTTTACAATAAATAGGCCTTTGCATTTACGTAATGAGATGATTTAATTATATACAGAGTGCAGTGTCACATTCACCGTTATTAAAAATCCTTTCAGTAGTTTTTGGGCTTAAGAAATTAGTACCAAATATACATCGGTACATATCTACTTACATAAAAAATACTCGCAGACTCTCGCATTTATATAAAAAAATACACTATATATATAAATATTTTATAAACTCATAATAGGTAAGTCGAAAATAGCTACTGACCTTTGTACCCTCATAATGTTACAGTTATTTTAAAGTGTGTTTTTGATTAAATTATGTAAATAAATTGCTGAAGAAAAACATTTTGTTTACTTTGTACCTTATTATTCATTTTAAAGTCTGTGCTGTTTTATCATTTTTGTGACTTTAATTTGTGGTTCAGAAAATCGCAGGTCTTTCGTCGGAATTGATACGCTATCAGTCTACATCGATTTAAATATTTATTTATTATCGATATATTTATTAAATCGATGTCAGTCTATCACTGACTGACACCGTATGTATCGATAACTTGCTATCTCCATGATTTCGATCTAGCATCACTAGAACGTCGGTGCTTTCTAGCGCGACCTTGAATTAGCCAATCACACGCCCGCATGTTTGTTCCCCGCACACCTTTCCTTCCTCCAAATTTGGTGAGTTCGGTCCAGAACAAATGTCGCATCATGCGGAATCTATTGGGGGTGATCTGTGGGAACACCGAACACTAAGGCCTATTTCGCCAATAACTCTTTTTATTTAGCCTTTTTATATGGCCTCGCAATGTTCCTTCGAGAAATAGATAGACACTTTTGGTGCAATCGTAAAGCCACAAATGAGACAAAATTAAATCATCTCGATACAGATGTCATTTATCATGATAGTTTGAGTATGAGTAATTTTTAGGTCTGTCAAATTTCGCTTTTTCTGAAGATATTATTAATCTGTATAAGTAAAAGAGAGCCACGTTCTGGTTCTCCTATGGCCACGCCTAAAGGCGCCATCTATGAAGTCTTTGGATTCAGCTTTTATCTGTCAGTTGAAAACGGTCCATTGTCAACGTTTGTGTACGTTTGTCTATGTTTATTTTGGGACCTAGATTAGAACGCCGCGCCGGACGGCTAAGCACAAGTTTAAAAAGTATATCTAGTTCCAGTGCTCTCTTTGACTCGGTGAATAAAATATTAACAAAACTATTATAAATAGTTTTTTTAAATAGTATATTGAGAGATTTATGAAAATGTGCAAATTTCTCAAACAGGTGAAACCACATACAGGGTGTTTTCTTTAACTTATCAAGCCTAGTTGTTTGGTTGCGCAATAAATATTGTAGAATGTGGCAAATAGCTAAAAGGAAGTGTAATTCAAGATAATGGTAGTTGCGCTCTCTATTAGTTAGAGAAAACGAAAGCAATGTATCTTTTCTAGAGTGAGAGAGTAATAGGAAAAATGATTTAGCACAGATGCCTCCAGCGAATAATAGAACTGTCCCTATAGCCATTAAATTAAATCAGTTATATAAATGGTGTTAGAAAAGATCCTAACGCTTTTAACAGAGAATATCACCCGGTGAGCCTAAATGATTTATTTTTACCTATGACGTTGATTTTTTAAATAATAAAATTTAAACGCAGGAGAAAAGTATTTTTTAAGTTTTGTTTTCATTGACTTTTAAAAACTCAAAGCTATGCAAATGCACAATATCAATTTAGAAACAACTATCAAATTAGTGTAGGTCTACACGCAAAAACATATTTTTAAATTTGAGCTGATACCAAAAACAAAAATGTTACGATATTTTTTTTATATTGAGGATATAAAATAGTTTTTTTTAACGCTTTTTACAGAATTGACGTCCTGTTCACCAGTAGGTTACACCCTTTAAAAAGAGTTAGGATGTTTTGTAACATGTTGTAATTATAGCGGATAGATAAGTTGTTTCTAAATTGAGATATCGTTGGTTTGATACCGGCTGGCTTCGATCAAGGATAAAACTAGATACAACATAGAACTCTGAAATGTGTCTGGAAAAATAGGTGCCCAAATTGCCTTTGGGAGCTTATTTGCTCGTAGTCTATGAAATTAAGGTATAACTGTACGCTAATGCAATAAGGTTGACATTCGAATATTAGACGTATGGTCGAAATGATGTTTCGTATTGTTCTATTGCTGATATCATTTGTTTCTGTGGGGTCAAGTTTTTATTGTGATTTTATACGTAATGCGGATTCTATGGGATTAAGTTCGGTGCCGGCTGGTGACATGTGCGAACAGTTAGGTAAAGGTCCGACCCACCTCACTCAAGCTATTCGCACTATAATGTTTATCACCGAACAACCAACCTGTTATATTACACTACTTGGAAAAATAAATAAATATCAAAAAAATCTAAATATCTAACCACAAGAGCTTGAGTAACGGTCAGCATATTGACATTAGCCAAGGTCTCAAGGTGATTTTGTTTTCTGAGATCACCTACTTAAGCTCGAGCTTGAGCTGACGACTATTAATGCCACCCTAAGAATACGTGATACCATCCTTAAAGAAAATACTTTATTAAAAATCATTTTATCACCAGCCTCGAAATGACATGTTTCCGCGCACAAATCCACATGCATTATGACAGCTAAACACACCTATAGACGACTAATGATACATAGATTACCGCTAAACATAGTTTAAACAACATAATAGCAAGAAGTCACTGTCCAGGCAACATTATTATGCGATTATTTGCAACGTCGACACATCGTGCGAGCCAACGCAACCTTGGTATTTTCTTCCGAATTGACACCATTTTCAACATTTTAATTGATTGTAAGAACATAATCTAACTTAGGACGATTCAATGTAGTTATAGACATAGATATAATAAAGTTATCGACATTTGGACACACTTTTGATTACAATAATTACAATAAAATGTTGAGAAGTGCAAGCGAGACGGCTGCAGTTTTCCAGGGCATTCTTAATACTCGTATGCTCAATTTTATCAAATTTTTAGTGGCTACTTATACAAGATCCATGTTTTTTTATCTCTAATGATATAGGTAGTAGGTAAATACCAATGAAAACCTGGAACCAAGACCTTCGCAATTAAAGTTTTATCGCCAAAGCAACCTTCTTTTTTACTTGACCTTCGGAAAGTAAAAAAGCCATATTTGCAGATAAGACATCATAATCATAATAAGACGAAATGGTTAGTTGGTACAGTCAGCAAGAGGCTAGGATACCCCATTTTGTTCGATTGAAGCATTTATGCTGCGAGCCACAAGATCTACTGCGTCCTTCCGTGTCACTGATGAAGGAGACTACCGTGTCTACTTGTACAGTACGTCGTCACTTCTTCCATCACCTCCGTGGAAGAGGTTATCGGTCTCGGACTATTGAGGTGCACGCATGCGCATTGCGCGCTGATATCTTCCTTTCGTCATAAATATTGTCCAGAAACTGCTGGTCGACAAACGGCGATAGATACAATAGGTACACAACATAACAAATATCTAAAACTTGGTGATATACCAAGTTTTAGAACTATCAAAACGCAGGCACGTTTTGATAGTTGGTACTTAGGCATCAGAATAACAACAAAAACCGGCCAAGTGCGAGTCGGACTCTCGCACAAAGGGTTCCGTATAAAAACGGCAAAAAATTCACGTTTGTTGTATAGGAGCCCCCTTAAATATTTGAACGAGCGAGCGAAGTTCTCCGAGTCTACTGGAACAATCCGGCGTTTGTATGTATGTATGTATGTATGTATGTATGAATGTTCGTTCGACGATAACTTGAGTAAATGTAGTCGGATCGTCATGAAATTTGGTAGGCGGGTAAATGAGGAAAAGAGAATTTTTAAGTTCAAACATGAGCCAAATCGGTCAAGGGGTTGCTGAGATATAGGGTCGCGAGTTCAAAGTTCGGGGCGAACCACCACTTTATATTAATTCGTGGCTTGCTGGCAGAAGTTGTGGATTCAAACCCCACTTGGCCCCAGCCAAAATGTTGCCTTTTCGCCAAGGCCTTCTATTTTCTGTGGACAAGGCCGACTAAGATGCTAGGCAAGCCTACTCCGTCTCAACGTCCCCATAAAATAAAACTTTTAGTATTCAATAGTTATCTATTAATCCATTATTAAATTATGTCCCTGTAGTTTATTCTAAATTGTTACCCCGAGCTACAATTTCATTGGCAAATACTAAATTCCATCGAAATGGGGGAACTTAATGGCCAATTCATTGAAAACTATTGAAATTAGCCATAATCATATTAATTTCGAGAAAAACCGTTGCGATAGCTCTATACTTTGCAAGGAGCAAAGGTTGACTCTGGTCCATAAATCCTTTTCAACATTCTTTATTGCCGATTCTAAGGTCGTGTGTACACTATTAACTAGTGGTTCGCTCCGAACTTTGAACTCGCGACCCTATATCTCAGCAACCCCTCGACCGATTTGGCTCATGTTTAAACTTAAAAATTCTCTTTGCCTCATTTACCCGCTTACCAAATTTCATGACGATCCGACTAAATTTACTCAAGTTATCGTCGAACGAACATTCATACATACATACAAACGCCGGATTATTCCAGTAGACTCGGAGAACTTCGCTCGGTTCGCTCGCTCGTTCAATTATACTTTTTTTTCAATACTTTTTTTATACTTTTTTCTCAAACAGATTTTACATCTTTTAAATAATTGTTGACCTGCATTCCAAGCTTGCATGCATTCCTGCATACCCAAGTCTTAAATGCGGAAGCTATTGAAAACTTTACTGAACACCAAATAGTGAACGCTGATCTTTAGGCTGTGTCTACACCAAACGGCGATCTACGATGCGATCATGCGACAGGAAGAGCGAAATAAATGTATGAAAATTTGCAAGCTATATTTGGTGAACGGTGTAGCCGCAAATTTGTGAGTTTGTACTGTTTGCTTTGTTCGCTTGTGTGTCGCAGATTGCGTCGCTGCCTGGTGTAGCCTCAGCCTTACATTCTTCGCTGTCAATTTCAAAATGGATGGCGCTCTGTCAAGTCGCGATATTTCTCCCGCAAAGGGGAAGTAATGATAGCTGTCACGATAGTGATTATTGTTGTTAGTCTGTTATCTAATCCCACGATCGCATGGTGGAAAACAACTTTATTTTATTGAATTGTGAAGTCGAACTGTGTTTAGTGAAGCACTATAGAGATGCCATTGCGTACACACGACAGCACGTCAGACTGTACACTTTTGTTGTAAAGTCGCCCGTAACGTAACAGAGTAGAGTGCTAGCGTATAAGCCTCGACGTGCTATCGTGTGTACATAGCATAGGCCCTGACATACATATATTTTATATTAAAAATAAACCATAACGTTTACGCTCGCTTCCCGAAATGGACACTCTATGTCTCTTATTATGTATTACTTACCTATAATTCTGTGTTAGTAGATAGCTTAGTATGTGGTAAATATACCAAGCGAAACCTGTAACTGCCATCTTGAATTCAACCTTTCGACGAGTGATGGACCGTTTTATTTTTCGCAATAATTGCTGATTGATAGGTTCGCTTACCGTTTTTATAGATAGACGCAGCGTAGACAGTAAGTAAACGCTTCCCTGGAATATGGGGCCTGTTTCAAGGTGAATAGAAGCTACAACTTTGGAATACTACCACCAACTGCACCGCTTTAGCGCTTGGTAACTTGTCCATGAAAATATGTAAGACCTCTTTCGAAATAATCCCTTTACTTACACTTACGTTTGTGAAATCAGAGAATTTTAGGGATTTTTGGATATTTGGAGTTTAAGGTGGGATGATAGCAACGTGGCGCGAAATTCAAAATTTTCACAGTTTTTTACATTTTGTAGCTAAACTGAGCTATTTTTGTTTAGCGATTTTTCGTTCGCGGAAATAACAAAGTATTCTTTTCATTATTGTAAACAACAGAACAACAATAATTCAGCCGATTATGTGTTCTGGTCTACGAAGCAGTGGCACTGCCCAAAAAACTTGTCGTAGACCAGAACACATAATCGGCTGAATTATTGTTGTTCTATTGTTTACAATAATGAAAAGAATACTTTGTTATTTCCGCGAACGAAAAATCGCTGAACAAAAATAGCTCAGTTTAGCTACAAAATGTAAAAAACTGTGAAATTTTGAATTTTCCGCCACGTTGCTATCGTCTACCCTTAAACTTATTTTTTAGGGTTTGTTTACATACTCTCTTCACTTGACAGATCACTTGACTGACAGATCTAGCGCTCCGCACTGCGTTGGCGGTAGAGACGATAAATGTTACATATGACGGGATGAGCCCTTCATTGCATTGCATTTTTAACGATGTGTAATTATAACATGGACATAAATTTTCCCCCGGACGTTTTCAATGCCTAGTAAAGTATGTATCGTAAAGTAATAACCTCCTTTTTTTTGTTCCCTCGCTTGTTGTGGTAGGTACCTTTGTACTGGAGTCTTGAAATTAATGCTCTTATTTTACGTACTTTTCCGATTTTATGTGCACTAGGTTAAATGAAAAGGCGATTGTTTTAACAAGAATATAGAGGGGAAATAATTTACCTTATGTTATGTGGCTTTTTTAAAGAAAGTAATAATAAAACAGAAGCTTTAGACTTTTCAAGGTTTTCTTAATAGGTACATGAAAAATATAATTTAGTTGTCATTGTTTAATAGTAGAGATTGTTATATCGCACCCCCCGCAGAATAAACCCGTAAAGTGCTATTACGGCTTTTTTATTGTTATTGCAAAAACGTCATCTCCGATGCCGAATACATAAGTGTAATTTTTTTCAGACCCTGAAATACCATATTTAAGGAGATATTTAAAAATATGGCTTTATTCGTCTGACCATACTCAACAATTTGAACGAAGAATAAAACCGCAGTCATCCCTTACTGATACATTTATTGTATGCAGAAATTACAAAAGCCTTTACGGCTTTATTCTCGTGAAATATTTTGATCACCATGACTGTAATGCATGTTTACTAAATAGGAACCGGTTTTGCTATATCTGTAAAACCGTTTAGCTTTTTGTTGTTATATATTTATTCCAGTAATGATGTAATAATAAATCTAACAATATGTCATCGATGTGGTAGTCACTATAAAAGGACGATTTTGCGAGGAATAAATAACAAGAAACAGCTATATATAGACGAAGATGTCTTAAGTTCATGTCTCGTATGATGTAGTAAACCTTATGGAGAGAAAACGGCTACACAAACTCTCACAACCGGACAATATTGAACAAGAAAAAAAACTTGTGTAAAATACGAGTGGTAGGCTCGAAGTTCTATAAAGAATGGAACAACCATGATATGGAATTTGAAGATAAAGGAGATGGCTGGGTTGAGTAAAGGATAAAACCGGAATTCATTGACTGATTTCCCAGTCACTGCAGCAAGTGGTCACTGCACCCATGTGGTGTGAGTGAAGTTGCCACTTACTTACTACGCTGGCTCAGCGACTCGAAGTGGATCTTGGCCTCCGCAACCAAAAGACGCCATCTCTCTCCGTCCTGCATCACTTCCTTCTAATCTTCCACTTGGAGTTCGCGCAAGTCCTTTGAGACTTCGTCAATACAGCGATACTTGGGACGTCCAACTGGTAGACGTGCACAAGGTTGCCGTTCCTATGCTGTTTTAGCTGCCCGATCCTCTCCCATTTTTTATACGTGACCAAACCAGCGGAGTCTTGCAGTTTTAGTCTCTCCGACTATGTTGGGCTCGGCCATGTGTCCGGCGTTTTACCGGATCCTAAAGGTGCCGTCTTCTCCCTTGGTAGGTCCAAATATTTTTCACAGGATTTTTCCTTTCCGCGACCAGGAGTTTGATCTTATCTTTTTGCGTCAGTGTCCAAGTTTCATATCCGTACATAAAGATGGTTCTTATAAATGCGTATTTTCGTTCTTCTTGTTAGGTGCTTGGACGTGATCTCTTCGTGGAGAGCCGCGGAGTATCGGAATGCATTTTTAATTCCGATCTCTATCTCGCCTTCTCGGGTGTTTGGATCAGTTACCGTAAAACCTAGGTACTCGAACTTAGTAACGCCTTTGTAAGTAATTGCCACTAGACGATGTATAAATGATCTCATAAGGCTTAAGTAACACCAAGGTTTCTGCATACATTTAATTCTGTATGCAGGAAGTATAAAAATCCGCGTGAAATCGCTGTTTGCCAATATACTGATCCATGAAACTGGTCCTTCAATCCTTTGATCAAAAGTAACTAGTTAAGGCTCTAAAAAGAGCCAAAACTGGTAAATCACTAAGACTAGATTAATTCAAGTCCATTAAAAACATACTCTAATAATTATGCGCTCTCCAGGTCTTTCAAAACCTTTTACAGCACTGGGATATAACCACAAAATTTGTTAATTTCAACCTTTGTCACTCTACTGACATGAAGAAATACTGCGAATACCGCACAATAAGTTTGTTAAGCCAGGTATGTTTCTCTTCATTCTTCATGAGAGGATTAGAGTGAAGTGCAATGAGCATAGGTATTGCCAATAGCTATTTCAGTTTCAGGTCAGGGCTAAGAACCAGATAAGTCTTCTTTGCACCTACCTAGACCACAAGTCCAGAGACTTGCAAACTGACGTTTTAATTTGCTTGATTAAATACAAGAAGGCCTTTGATCATGCTAAGCCCGGTTATAGGTACTAATGCGTCGTCTACAAGACGTTAGAATTGATAGCAGAGATAAGCGAATAATTCAGAACCTTTACTGGAGCCAGACTAACACGGTGATAATCGTCTGTGAAGAAGCCAATCAAACTGGTAAAACTCACAGGCTTTAAGGTAACCAAGTTTGTATTTTTCTTCTGTTTTAGGTTTAAGTTGACTTTGGTTTTTACCTACGTTTGTTTATGAAGCAAATAAAGGTTTATCTTCTATCCATTTGCTATACGATCATAACCTCCAGATCCAGATCAGGAGGCTTCAATGTTACATCTAGCCTATAGAAATGTACGACGTTTGTGAATGTATATGAAAAATGGATCGTAAAGATCAAATAAATAGGAAAATTTAAGCTTTCGAAAAGTAGTGGTATCTTAAGTATAAGGATGTCATACAAAAGAGAACTCATTTAAAACACCCAATAGAAATAGATAAGTAATTAATGTGATTAGATACGATAGACTAATCCAATTATCCTGATAGGCAAAGATTGAGGAAGGAAAAAGCGTCGGCAGAAGAAGAAAGAGTTTGCTGAACATCAAAGAATGAACAGGAGTGGTCACCATATTATAAGATCTCTTTAGTCTAGCTAAGGACAGAGTGACATAATAAAAAATTTAAAAAAAAAAACATTTATTTCAGCTCATTCAGGGCCATAATGAACAGCCGACTGCCAACCTCCAATAGTAGAGAGGCACCAGAAGAAGAAGTTTCAAATTAAATTGTTATTTAATGATTCAAACACTTCCAAAAACAAAGGCATAAAAAGTTGAAAAATTCAGTTTTCGCTAACTTTTTTGCCTTTGTTTTTGGAAGTTTTTAATTTCATTGTGTTTTTCTTCCATTATACTGTCGATTTTTAATACGATTTGTTTCGTTAACTACTTTGGGTAGGTATTAAAAATTTCCTTGACTCCTTTACCTACTTATTTTATACAAGTCATTGCTACAAGGGGCACTTATGGAGAATTAAAATGTAAATGAAAAATTGTAATGTACGCTTACATTTCATATTCTTAGAAATGTGTACCAGAATAAAAAGATAATGAGCCATTATCTAACACAGTCACTTTACAAATGCCGAGAATAAAGCCATAATGTGCTCTTACCGAAAAGAGTATCTATGCAAAATATCAGCGAATATTCCTACAATACTATGATGCTGTAAATGTTCGGTTTCGATTTTACAACGAATAAAACCGTAATATCACTTTGCAGTAATAAAACAAGATTTTAATATTGGTATCATACATTTTGTTTAATAACTTCCGTAGTGTTATCTATAGATTAATAATGTTTCAATATGTAGTGAGCAAAAAAAATACCTGTAAATTGATACCTAAATGACTTTTCTACCACAGGTACTTAGTGAGTTGTGACGAAAAAACAGTTTTTATTTTTTCCTGAACAATTACGTTTTTGATGTTACGGGTTTATTCGCCGGGGGGTGCGATATGGTAAAAAAAATCGCTCGACGCTATTGCGATCAAATTGAAAAAGTTTTAAAATTATTGTCTCTTTTTATTCGCATAGTAATGCTTTGATTTTAAATACTTGGTACGCTAATTCAAAGGTAAGGCTGTTTTATTCAATAAAAAACAAAATGAGTCTTAATTTGTAAAATATTAAATTTTCTAAATTGCGCCATATTGCGGCCGTATTGGAAAAATGCGTCAAGGGTAGAGGGGCGACTTGCACCCGCAACTTCTTGCATAACGACCAATTTTTTTAAAGGGGTATCCCAGCGTGTTGCTGTTTCTGACCGTATCTACTCGCGCTTTAGCTGATAATAAAGTAGATAGATAGAACGATATTATAAGGAAAGAGAGAAGCATAACACCTCCATATTCCTTCAAAAAGTGCATTTACAACATTGTGTAAAATGCCTGGGACATGTTACGTGGACAATGTACGTTTTCTTCTTTATATTCCACGCGTAGACAAAACCATAGCGCGATGTAGACTGGACACAGCGCCACCTAGTGTATTTCTATGTTAAACTGAATATGTAGAGACCATTCCGTGGTCATTCATTATTACAAATCAATAATTGAACGAGCGAGCGAAGCGAGCGAAGTTCTCCGAGTCTACTGGAACAATCCGGCGTTTGTATGTATGTATGTATGTATGTATGTATGTATGTATGTATGTATGAATGTTCGTTCGACGATAACTTGAGTAAATTTAGTCGGATCGTCATGAAATTTGGTAGGCAGGTAAATGAGGCCAAGAGAATTTTTAAGTTCGAACATGAGCCAAATCGGTCGAGGGGTTGTTGAGATATGGGGTCGCGAGTTCATAGTTCGGGGCGAACCACTAGTAATTAATTGATATAGAAATGAAAAGCTAAATATAATGAAAGGCATCTTATTTACCTTAGTATTTGTGACATTATTGTAAAAAAACGGGATTCTTCACAGGATTTTTTTTCCATAGAGCACCCGATATTTCGGTACCGTTGTATTTTCATGTAAAAAATGTTGCCAAGGCGAGACCATTCACCTCGCATTGTCAAAAAGCTATCAAATCTCATGTAGAGCCAAGCTTCTAACTCTACTTGCCTTAACTCTACAAGCCCTAACTTCACAAACTCCACCTTAGTCAAAATATGTGGCTTTGCCGTTTCCTTGTGATAACAGAAATGAAAAGTGAATAAATGTTTCACCTTTCGCCCATTAATATGACGGTAGCGAAATGGCTAAGCCACATATTTTGACTAAGGCCTATAAAAAGGGTTAGGATGTTTTGTAACGCGTTGTATAAGGCTTTGATTAAGCATCTCGCTATGTAAACAGCCAGCGGCCTGTGACAAGGATCAGCTTCACCCACAGATAACCCTTGAAGCCTTCCAACTCTACTAATGGAAATGTTACGGGTTAATCTGCCGCCGTGAAGTGCTATTTTGCAATGTCTGTGCCCGATAGCATAGTGAGGAAGCCCACTGGTGTAGAAATTATGTCTTAATACAAGGCGGTTTGGACAAAACCACCTCTGGTTGGTTAGCGGTCGGTCAGGCGGAACCGGGGGCTTAATTGTCTAACTTGTGAATCTATCGCGATCCCTTTCAATTTGACGTTTGTAGGGTGCTGACGAACTTCACACTGCATTTATTTGACACAAACTGTCATTGAAAGCGATTGAGATAGGGATAGGGATGGCGACTCGATTTTGAAGGATATTGAGTGAAAAAAATAGCTAAATCCTTCACTCAATATCATTTAATTTGTATGGGGGTTTGACTTATTCGTTCTGTTAGTGATTGTGATTTGAAATTTAGATAATTCCATTTTAAAGTCGCAATTATGATCATGATCCCGATACCACTGAAAGGGATCGCGATAGATTCAAAAGTTAGACAATTAAGCTCCGGGACGGTCAGCAATACTTACCTCCGATTGCTGAATTGACAGATTCAATAAACAAATAATGAAGAATAACCTTCAAACTTCGGAACTTCGGAACTTGTGAAAAATGAATATAATTTTTTTGGATGGAACAATAAAATTGCGCTTTCACCAAAGTCGAAGAACAAAAGTTGTTGGAAATAACATTTAGAAGTTGGGAATAAAGCTATTTAAAAATTGCCCTGTATAGGTACTTACTTTAATAAAAGTGTCAAAGTCAGACTTAAGGTGGAAAGATAGCGACGTGGCGGGAAATTCAAAATGTTCACTGTTTTTTTACATTTTGTAGCTAAACTGAGCTATTTTTGGTCAGCGATTTTTCGTTCGCGGCAATAACATAGTATTATTTTCATTATTGTAAACCAAAGAACAACAATAATTCAGCCGATTATGTGTTCTGGTCTACGAAGCAGTGGCACTGCCCAAAAAACTTCTCCTAGACCAGAACACATAAACGGCTGAATTATTGTTGTTCTTTTGTTTACAATAATGAAAAGAATACTATGTTATTACCGCAAACGAAAAATCGCTAAACAAAAATAGCTCAGTTTAGCTATAAAATGTAAAAAACTGTAAAAATTTTGAATTTCCCGCCACGTTGCTATCGTCTACCCTTAAGTAATGAATATTAAATTTTAAATTAAAAGCAGTTAAAATTGTTTTTATACTTTTACAAAAATTTTGGTAGGCTACAATTATTTACATAATTATTATCAATCCTTTTATGTCATAATATTATAAGCCCATTTCATACTTAATCATCACTCAGAAAAATAAGATACAACCGTCTATATTGAAATTGACGCCGCCGTGAATCCATGATACATTGCGGTGGCCAGATTTAAGGTTGGACGATAGCGATAGTTGGCGGGAAATTCAAAAGCTTTTTTGTTAATTTTGAAGCTAAACCGAGCTATTTTTGTTCAGCGATTTTTCGTTCGCGGCAATACCATAGTATTTTTTTCATTATTGTAATCAACAGAGAGACAATAATTCAGCCGATTATGTGTTCTGGTTGACAAAGCAGTGGCGCTGCCCAAAAAACTAGTTTATAACCAGAACACATAATCGGCTGAATTATCGTTGTTTACAATAATGAAAATAATAGGTACTATGTTATTGCCGCGAACGAAAAATTGCTAAACTAAAATAGCTCAGTTTAGAATCAAAATAAAAAAACCGTGAAAAGTTTGAATTTTCCGCCACGCTGCTATCGTACAACCTTAATATGGCGAAGTGGCGGAAAAATATAGGCGACATGGCTTCGTAATAAAAATAAGATTAAATGCAAACTAAGCTATAAAACATGGGTTGAAAAAACTTGTTGTGTGAATAGACGGAGCTGTACAGCCATTTTGGGTATCGCCAGCTACTCGTAAGTGACCATTCGTCAAAGGGGCAATGACCTATCACATTCACGACAAAAACAAAATACATTTTTCTCACATGTTTTTTTTTTAAAGGACCACGGCAAGCATTAACATTTTATCGGAGTTAGGTATAATAGGGTAATTACCTACATTTTTATTTGATTTACGGAAACTGGTTAAATTAAGAACCAATTACCACCACGATCGACTAATTTAGTTAGTTAGTTGAAGAATCGCGTAGGCATCGTATTTTCGCCCAAAAAAGTGCCGAATTGACGTATGGCTGCAAATTGCCTCCATCGCCATAAATTCTTTGTCTTCAAAGCGTTGGAGGTGTCAACTATGATAAACGTGCGAGATTCGTCACAATTTCCATAAAAATATCACAATTTCCATAAAAATATGTGACGGGCTTATTTTCACCCGAAGACGGAAAACAAAAGTAAAATTTTGGTAGCGTAAGTAGGTATGTATGTGTTCTTCGCTTTTCTTGTATTACACACAAAGTCGCCCGTAACGTAAGTGATAGAGTGCACGCGTGTAAGCATCTACGTGCTGTCGTGTGTACCTTCGCTGTCCGGGTGAAGGATTGTTTATTTTTCTATGACTTTTGACTTTTTCACTAGATTTAAGAACTTTTTTGCCGTAAGCCTATGGCAACGTTGACATTTTTACATAGAGCATTTTTGATACGATTATATCAAGTCTTTTGTCACTCAGGTTTCAGTTTTAGTTTTATTTTATTAGACTAGGTTTCGAATCGAAAAAATATCGAAATCTTACGTAAGTGAGGGCCAATCAATAAAAATAACAACTAGAGCCGAAAGTGGAGATAAATACCTACTTTAATGGCGCTGGGTGGTCATAAATAACGATTTAATGACCATTTCAAAGAGTATCGGTTCGACGAAGATACTTTCCTGGGTTTGTTCAAGACGAATACAAATATGTATTTAAACTACCGCTAGGCAGTTATTTGAACCTTTACTTTGTGCTTATTTCCGGTTTTACTCAATTGAGACATGAAGGATACAAATACATACTTACAAAATTTGATGATAACCTAGTTATTTCTGAGTTACACGGTTTTTTTTACCTGAAACAAAAAAAAATATAATATTAAGACACAAAATAAAACATTTTGTGTGAATGAATGATACCTATTACAATCCACAAATCTACAATCTACAATCCTTTAAAAAATGTGACGTTGAAACTAGAAGGTTGCAAATACTTGATTTAAGGCTGGAAGATAGCAGCGTGGCGGGAAATTCAAAATTTTCACAGTTTTTTACATTTTGTAGCTAAACTGAGCTATTTTTGTTTAGCGATTTTTCGTTCGCGGCAATAACATAGTATTCTTTTCATTATTGTAAACAACAGAACAACAAGAATTCAGCCGATTATGAGTTCTGGTCTACGACAAGTTTTTTGGGCAGTGCCACTGCTTCGTAAACCAGAACACATAATCAGCTGAATTATTGTTGTTCTGTTGTTTACAATAATGAAAAGAATACTGTTTTATTGCCGCGAACGAAAAATCGCTGAACAAAAATACCTAGCTCAGTTCAGCTACAAAATGTAAACAACTGTGAAAATTTTGAATTTCTCGCCACGTTGCTATCGTCCACCCTTAAGTTCTAATTTTAAATTGTTTAGAAACTCAAGATACCTAATAACTCGATTTTCTTCTAAGAGGCCATTACTAACTAAAGGCGCTCTCAGAGCCATAGTTAGGTGCCTCCATCGTATCCTGTGTCCCTTAAAACATAATTATCGTGACCGCTGCTATATCGGCCGGTCATTTAGATCATAAAACAATAGGGAACGGTAGTTGCGGCCCAGCAATGCAACCACACAGTTATGCAAATGCCCTGTGTCTGAGTTATTCCCTTGTGACCCAACACTTTACTGAATAAAACCCGACTCTGGCGTCGTTGTTTGTTTGATTGTAGAACGTAAAAAAGTGCGAGTTTGACTCGAGCACCGAGAGTTCCGTATTTAGAAAAAACTGGTTCTACGGAAAGTGAAATTTCAACTGAATACCTATATGGCTCCGAAGATACAGTGTTTTAAAAATATTGCTACCGAACAGACAGCGCAGGCAGAGTAATGGTCAAGAACATTTTTGCCCACTTCGGGGATGGATCCCTAAAAAAGCTGGAAAGTCACTATTTTTGACTTTGCTATAGACTTCATCGTAGATCCGATTGAGCGTATCTTAGGCCATCAACACTAACTCGCGGAAAATACACGACCGAAGCTGATTTTACATTCCGACGTATTCGGCACCTAACAAACAGTGTGGGGCCCGCTGAAAACTGTTGCTAGCAATATCGCTTTTGCCAATCAATATTGTTTTACTTACTTTTTTTTTGTACTTTTTACTTTACTTTTCTGATCTATTTAATATCGAATTTGAACTTAACTTGTAGAGTCAGTAAGGAATAGCCCAAATGCCCGGCTGAGGTCGCGTTCGTTCGCATGAATATTGATACAACATTGTCGGATCCCGATCTTTAAGTAGATAATGCTCTCAACTTTCCGTTTGCACGACTCTGTGTGTAGGTTTCGTTGTTAGATAAAATAGCTCGTGTACTATCTTATCTCTGGACTTTCTAGGACAGATGGCCTGACAAAACGGGGGGTCAAACACGTATTAGCTGTAGCAATACCAATCGCTAACTGTGAACGAATACATCGTCAGGCAAGCCGCGGTTTACTTATGTTAGTATTGTCTTTCCTGTGGGCTAGGTCGACTAATCTGTCAGGATGGTATAGGTGCTGGCCAAGCCTACTCCATCTAAAACAGTGTCCCAGGCACTGCAGCGCTGAGTGGTCTCTTCACCCATCTAGTGTGAGTGAAGGTGCCACTGGACGCGGTATAAATCATCTCATTAAGTAGATGATGCTAAGGCTTTGTTTAGACAAGCTTGTATTACCTGCGGACTAGATTCGTTTAACTTCAGGGAAATTCAACTGCATTTAAATCATGATGTATGCAAGAAAGCCGGTGAGTTCAAAATCTTGAAGACATGATACAATATTTACGGAATTGGACTGAACGAGTTGACGTTTGAAATGCAAGCCTTGAAAATAACTACACACCTAAAGCCTACAAACGACTTTTGCAAACTTAAATCATACACTTGCTAGGTAAAAGGAGCCAGCCTTATTAATGGCCATTTCTGCGCAACACGAAAAAAAAACACCTTTCCTTTCCGAAAGGAAAAGAAATAAAAACCGGTTAAGTGCAAGGCGGGCTCGCGCACTAAAGGTTCCGTAGCGCCATAAAATAAAAATAAATGTACGTATTACCGTTTTTGCGAAAGAGCAAAAAGTACAAAATCCCGTTCATTTTTTGGGGACCGCTTTATTTTTTATTATTATAATTTTTTATCATTTGGTGGGTTAATCACTATAATAACACGTAATCTGTGAAATTTTCAACTGCCTACATATTAACGGTTTCAGCCATATAAAGTTAGTAGGACAGAAAGACGGACAGATAGCGGAGGCAGAGTAAAGCACCCTTCGGGTACGGAACCCTAAAAAGGAACACAAATTCCGTAGACTCCACTCTTTCCCAACGGGGCGGCAGTAAACTTGGCTTTTGAAAACCCTTTCCATACAACTATAACTCTTATTTCTTTCACAACAAAAGCTAGTAGAGTTTACACAAAGCAGTGGTACATCTTTCCTCATAAACTAGCATGAATTTTACGATCATTTGACGAAGTTACGAGTGTACGGAGCGTTTTTGAAGTAATTTCTTTGGACTATTGTGATGAGCCGGCAAAGATGGAATGGCAAAAATAAAAGCTTCCCCAAGACAAAACACCCGGAGGTTAGATTATGGGCAGCGGCTATTTAAAGAGTCACCATGAATTAACATAATATTATGAATCTTACAATACCACAATAATAAAGTTCGTATAATTATCCACTCATCAAATCTCGTCCCAAAAGGTCCACCACCGCTCGATATTCGATAGGTTTTTTTTAGGGTACTGTACCTCAAAAAACGGTACCATTATAGGATCATTCGTGTCACACCCAATTTGCTCCGAAACTACTGGACCGATTGAGGTAAAATTTGGTACAAATATGTTAATCGACGACCCAAATACGGACGTATAACGCAAATAAAGGAATTTAATTTATGGGGGCCACTATTGGGGGATAAATTAGAAAATTTTCAAATATACGTTAAACAAAATATATCGTGTGACATATCAAATAAAAAGGCTTATTCTATGCATTACAAATCGATTTTCTTAAATATTGTAAAATAAATAGTTTTTAAGTTATTTAAGAAAATTACCATTCCCCCTTAACAGATTATTCAACTTAACAGATAACAACTTAACCCTTAACAGATCTCTCTACTAATTTAATTTAAATCACTTATTTCATATCAGTTGATCAGAGTGTGAGGAAAAAAATTCTTACTGTATACCTACTAAATATTATTATTTAATATCAACCCATTTCTTGTTCAATGTTGGTGAGTTAGCTTAGAAATATCTATGTCATGTGAAATAAATGGTCAGGGTGTACATACACATATACCAACATACCAGGTGGTCTTTTTATACTAATAGTTGGAATTAATTGGGTTCACACTAACCAATTCACAACTATACGATACTTTTAAATCGGTTGGTGCTGGGATATAAGCTTTTATATCATTGACAATATTTTTTTTGCATAAAATTAATAGGAAATCACAGTTTCGTAAATCGATATGGTACTTTTAACTAAATAGGCCAAAGCAAAACTCTACATTTTAACTAAAAGCATAAGATCTACTTTGTTTAGTGGCAACACCTTTTCATTCAAAGATATTATTATTATGTAGACCAAAACTAATAAGATGTAAGGCGGGTAGGTACAGCTAGCTACATGCTAGAGTGGAGGTGACGAGACCAAAAATATGATAAATCTCTCCAGATCTACAAGGTGTTTCAAAAGTACCTAACACTTTTTACAGGGTAATAGCACCCGGTGATAGGGATCACAACCCAAATATTTTTTTTTGTTCTATGAAGTTCCGTTGATTTTTAAATTAATAAAATGTGAACCCTGTGGCGGGAGAAAAGTATTTTTTTAATATGGTTTTCATGGACTTTCACAATGTTTTAGCAACCTTAAAGCTATGTAAATGCACCTACACACACAAACATATTTTAAAATTTGAGCTAATAGGTACCAAAAACAAAAAAGTTATGTTTTTTTTTTCAATGTTGAGGTTATAAAATTAAAATGGTTTTTTTCAACTTTTTTTACAGTTTTGACATCCCGTTGACCACTAGGTTACACCCTGTAAAAAGTGTTAGGATGTTTTGTAACACGTTGTATAATAGATCTGGTCAATGGATCTACTGAGATTGAAGGATATTTTCGGAGCCGAAAAGCATACCAAACTTGACCTAGTAGTACAAATACATCAGGTACATTTTTTTCCCAAGCTCTGGGAGGTCAGTGCTTTGACCCTTTCTCGTTCCCACCCACCAATTTGTTTTTTCTCGATCGAGAACTCAACCGTTCATTCCAGAATACCCCTCCTTTGCACCCCAAGGCGAAGTCTACTGGACAAATAGCAGCGATTCTTTAACGACACTAGTGCAGAGATGCCTTTAGAGATAATTGCGAAGGATGAGTTCACAGCCCTCTCCTCGCACCGTGTGAAGGGTGCCTTAGGGCGTGTTTTGCTTCATACGATAAGATGGTAATTTTCAGTCTGTATACCAAAGTAGCAAAAAACGGCACCAATACGTTAAATACATATAATATACGAATAATTTAGTAATAAAGTGTTCGTACTATACCCGACTATTTAAGTGGAGGATTATTTTAGTTAATTAATATTATACTCCCATGATTTTGTGCAATTTTCAGGACTTATTACTTGATTTTGTGAAATTAATGTAAAATTTAAACGAAGACGAGAAACAAGAAATACCATTACTCACTACACGTCCAAAGTCTAATTCTAAAAGGTATTTGTTTACCGAGCTTAATTAAACATTCAACGTATTTTCATTCATATTTTAGCTCGTTTGATTTACCACCAAAATATCTTAGCACTACCTAATGTATCCTGAAACGTTTCTTTCGAACCCTTACGGCATTGGGAACAAGGGCTAAAATTCATTGTTAAAAGTGATGTGTAGAGTAATTATTTATAGCTCAAAATGGAGCTATGTCGTAAAAGTCCCATTGATTTATTTACGCCGGCCAGGTCATTATCGGAGGAACTGAGCACATGGTCAGCTCCTGTTTTAGCCCTGGATTTGGACCCAAATAATAATAATTTCTCTATTTCAGGAATCTTTTTTTTAGGCCCATAGTCCTTAATCTAATTCTAAACAATTCATATTTATAAGTTCATAAGGTTCAACTTCAGCAGCGTGGCGGGAAAACTATGAATTTTTTGCATTTTCCGCCACGCTACTTTAGTTGAACCTAAGAAAGGTTATAAAAAAAGATATAAGGCCATAAAAAATGTGTATGACAGAACGTAATTTTTACAGAATTAAAAAAAAAACTACATACATAATCTTATTTCCTTTTTGCAAAACTGTGGTACGATTTGTAGTCGATTTTCAAGAAGCAAGCGTCGAAGCAAGGGTTAGAGCTCAATAGTGGATAATTTTCATAAAATTAAACCTGCTTCTCTCTCTCTCTCTCTCTCTCTCTCTCTCTCTCTCTCTCTCTCTCTCTCTCTCTATCTCTCTCTCTCTAAACAAAAAGTCGACTAAAGAATCATAACTGTAATTTCGTTTATTAGAATCACTCCCCAACCCGTAGGTCCTAGTTTAGACCAGTCCCTTTCCTGTCAAGGAATTCAAAGGAAGGAGGAATAAACGAGTGTCGTAAAAGAAGACTTTCATAGCTTAGATTTAATGTCGATTTCAGAACGCTCACCCTTTGTGTTGGCGATTAGAAATTATAATTAGGTATTACTGTAATTATTATAGCGTTGAAAAGCTTTATCCTTTAGTTGTATATTCAAAAGATCAGTTCGTTTTAGAGTTATGCTCAAACGGTTACGGAGGTACACAAGACACCACGTAAACCCTTACACGCATGCACTCTATTCAGTTACGTTACGGGCGAATTTGCAACGAAAGTGTGTGCGTTTTTCTGTCTTTTGTAACATAACTTCACGCCATTTCTCTGAGCGGGTAAACAGTTGTACCAAAAGGTACCATAAAATTTCTTGGCAAAACATTTTTAAAAAATCCAGCCCGGATGCTTTATAAAAAAAACATATTATTCGTTTTCTTTCAAAGTCAGCCTTCCTTGATTAACTTATTGATCTTAACCGTTCCTTTATTGATTTAAAATGTATGTTTAAATCATTTACTCTACCAGAAATAAAGCAGCATTTACCATGCATTTGCTTTATCCTAGAACCTTCTTCACTGAGGGTTTAAAAGACCTTCGTTCGCCTTGACCACCGAACATCATAATTTTGAACCGAAAAGAGTATGATATGATTTCCCCTAAATAGTAAATAGCAGTAGCACAGCTAGCTCGAGTGACGACGAATGCGCTCCACATTTTTGTCTACACTCTAGCAAAGTCAAAGCGTTGAAATATGCCAAAAGCCACTGACACACAGGAATTAAGTTCTACCTGCTCCCAGGTAGCTTCACCCAGCATATTTAACATTCGAAAAGATAAAGTACGACCTTCGTCGAAACCTTATGGTAGCTCTTATAACGTACGGTGTAAGTGCGAATTTGCTACTAAAACTCGTATCAATGGCTGTACTAATTTAACTGACTGTAAGAAAAAAATCATGTTGAGAGTTGAGTTTGTTAGGTGGCACTAAAGAAGTACCTAGACTGTTTCTTATTGTTACGGTATGGTAAAATTATTAGCAAAATAGTTAAATTATTAACATCTATTCCAACGCGATTCGAGCAAAGATGATGGTTACCCTTTCATGAACCAACTACTGAACGAATTTGTATGAAATTTGGTCCGTAAAGAAATAACCTGACCACAATTTGCACAACTGGCCATAAAATTAAATAATAATAATATCAACATTCTTATAGTACCTACTGGTTTCCAACCCCTCTATAGCCAGTGCTTCTTTGATCAATCAGAATGGTTCTTTAGAATTGATTAACAAAGGAGCTCTACATATTCAAAGAAAAGGAGAGACCTGTCTCTAATAAAGTTCTCTATACACGGTGAATGAAAACAGGTTTTTTTTCTTATTTCCGAAGGGTATTTAATTAAATTAAGGTTTCTTGAATAGGCTTATTAAGTTGAAGAGTTTTCTGTTTGGCAAAAGATGGCGGTGCTTTTGATTGAGTTGCTAAGCATCAATAAGGTCACGTACCATGACTTTTTTGAGTTGGGATAGTTAAAATAATGAACAATAATAGTTATTGTAATCCTACTAATAACTGCTATAATTATAAGTGCAAAAGTTGTAAATAAAACGCACTGAAATGGCTCCTGTATTTCGATGCAATTTGGAATGGAGATACATGCAAATAACACATAGGCTAAAATGTATAAAGATTCACCCTTCTTCTTTCAGCGCCATAGTAACTTTTGTTAAGCTCACAAATACTTATCCAACGATGTATACACAAAACTTTTGGAGGTGGGTACCAAAATTTGCATCATCCAAATCCATGCAGTAAGTTTAGGAGGAGCTTTGAAAACAGGCAAGGCAAGGAACTCAGTCGCCGCATCGAGAACGCCTGGATCTGAAAATTTTGGTGAAAATATTGGCTACTTTTTATCGAAGTCAGCACGGACAAAGTCGCGGGCATAAGCTAGAGTCACAAAATTAGAACTAACTTGAAGGCAACCAATTCAATACCACCACAGCATTCATCTTTCTATAGAAAAGGCATACATTATTGTAATAAACGGGGCAAAAATTACAGTCATTATGTAGTTTGCAAAGGCACAAAAAGTTGACCTCCAAGTTACGCTAGTAGTAAATCAAAGAGCATTGACGGTTTGGTGATAGTTAAGTGGTAAAACATCGTAGTCTCTTCGGCGGAAAGTATCTAATAGGTGGCTTCCTGTGATATATATAACTGATTACTTAATTCACTTTGGTCTAAAAGACGTTACAAAATTAATACTGTCTTATAACAAAATCTGTTGAGCACGTGTTTACCAATATCTTTACCACAAAACTGTCACTGTGACATAGACACGTCTTAGCAGTTGGTCTTCCCAGAAAAATTATGAATGATTCTCTAAAGTCGATCATTTATACATATAGTTTCATTCAGTTCCACTGTAGTCCCTGGTATTTTTTAAGTTCGAACATGAGCTGCATTCCTAAAGGAGTTCCCGAGATATGGGGTTGCAAAGTACGTCGCGAGTTCACAGTTCGGGGTTAACTAATAGAGAAGTTCCAAGAGTTATAAAGTGTTCTTGTCTATTGTGATGAGATGGCCACAGGTACATCTCCATGCCCAAAAAATACCTAGTCCTCAACAATGCTACAACTAACAATTAATTCACCCTATTTTTCCTTGCTTGCCTCTAAAGCTGTTGTGGTCAATTGAACACCAAATTTAGTAACACCCTGTGAATCGTAAATAACTGTATAACATATAATTACGGGTTACGAGAGATCCAAATTAAATATTTTGAACGGTCGGTTTCCTTGAGTTTAGGGCTGGGCCCGTGCAGGTGCATCGTCGCTTTAAGTTTTATATCGATATTTTTGCAACTTTTATTATTTTATTCGAAGCCGGTCGAATCACGGTTGGTTTTAGTTTACCCGCGACCACGGCAGCTGTAACGCGGCCGAAACTTCGCAATAAATAAGATAATTGTTTTTTGCCTGAAACCAACCGCGATTCGGCCCGTTTCGAATATAATAATATGGGAATATCGCGAGTCATTAAAAGTGAATATTGCAACTCTTATGACATCAAATTCTAACACATTCTTGGACACTCGCACGTGGTCTATTGTTTTATCAATTATCATCAACGCGGTGTGTTCATGAACCTAAGGTTTGGCCAATCTCATAGGATACGACGGAGCCGTATACGATTAAATACTTTTGTAAGTAAGCTGCTCTTTTGTGATGTAACAACTCGAAGCCAAAACATACAAGTGTAATTATTATCAGTATGCATAATGAAACAAATTGATACGTTAATTAATCGTGTCAATTAAAACAAATACGCAAAAAACATAAACGCGTCATAATGACTTTGATATATTAACATCGTTAAGTTATCTTTCATTCAATTACTAAAACCCAATTATTAAATGTAACGTCCGCAAATATTCAAGTGATAAAATATGTTTATCACAAATCAGGCTGGATATTGGATATGTATCTTTGCAAAGTATTTTACATTACACAAAGCCCGCTAAGATCACCCTCATAAAAAGTTAAATCTAGTAGAGGCTCAATAAATCATCTATAGCGACGAGATTTTTTATCGATCCGATGCGTCGATAAAGTGGTCACATCACTTTTAACAAAATGGCGTTTTAGCTGCCGTGCGGCTAGAAGCATAGAACAAGAATAAACAGAACGGTTGGTTTGTTGTAATAGATTCTTTAAAATACAACTCCGCCTTTGCCGGTCCCAAGCCCCGATGAGAAAGGAGGAGGGTTCATCGTAGGGCCAACCACCCAACATGGTAAAAAGACATCGGTTTCGAAGTCCTATACAGAAAAACAAACCCGAACTGCCCCCCAAAACAAAAAGACCTCGGCTAAGAAAAACGGATAAACGATTTTGCCTGCGAATTGGAACTTGAAATGTGCAGGAAACACAGCAGAAGAGAACAAGAAGCAGGCCTAAAAAGCGTTGGATTGACTGCATCGAAGAAGACCTTAGAAAGATGGGCAAATACACCAACTGGCGAAAAGAAGCAAGGGCCAGAGACAAATGGAGATCTATTGTGGAGGAAGCCAAGACCCACAAAGGGTTGTAGCGCCAAAGGAAGTAAGAAGTAAGGAAAAATATAAAAATACAACTTTTCTTCACTGGCAAGCGTGCTTACAGTGATCGACTAATTTCGATGATTCGATAGGTAAATCAGGATCATGGAAAGTGGAAACCTTACCATAGGTACACGCCGCCATTTACAAGAAGTAGTTCCTCTGTGGGATTTATTCATAGGTCCTCGCGCCCTCCGCAATTACCCGATGAAATGTTACCCGTGTGTGCCAACTATTGCGCCCGTCGCTCTACAACTCTACACTACATTCTTGGTTGGAGAAGAAGCTTTTGTTTTTAACCCCCGAACAAAAAAGAAGGGTGTTATAAGTTTAACCGCTATGTGTGTAAGGGTGTCAGTATGTGTGTCTGTCTGTTTCTGTGTGTCAAGTGGTCTCTTCATCCATCTAGTGTGAGTGAAGGTGCCACTGGACGCTGTTTAACATATCATTACGTAGATGCAAAAGGCCTGAGTAATCCCTGTATCGTCCTACTGTGTCACAGCGACAGTGGAAGCTGTATAAATCAACTCATTACGTAGGTGCAAAGGCCTTAGCTTTTTTTTATACCTGTATCGTAGGTTGAATAAAAATTGGCTCAGAGCATAAATCATCAATTCATCGAAGGCCTATATTTTTACTGCCGTGGGCTAAAAGCCAGAGATCGAAATACGTGTATTGCTATACGTGTATACTGCTGCATGAGAGCACGGGAAACAACTCTCTCTATGGATAGTTAGCAAAAGAACAAACTGGTTCAGGCGGTCAAACCCGCGGGCTATCGCCAGTAAAATGATAAAATCGAATATAAAAATACTTCATATCGCCAAAGAAGTATGCTTTTTGGTCAGTCGATAGACTAAGCTATTAATATGGACCCGAAGGCCTTCAAAACGGCATTCGATACCAAGAATACCTAATCTCCAAAACTACACACACAAAAATGTGGCTTTCTTCTTCTTGTAAAACAGGTTATCGCATATCTCTAAGGACCATATTCAATTTCGTAAAAGTACGGTCTTTTATTGCACTTTTGTGTTAGCGAAATTGGCGAATAAGGTGGCACTCTGACCCAGAGTTGAGGTCGAAGAACCGATTATCGGGAAATCAATAGATAAAATGTAGTCGTTTCCAAATTCTTGTGCCCACAACACGTTATTATTATAATATTATTAAAATGGTGACTAGTCGTCTTTGTGTAGAAATAAAATTGCAAAAAAAAAAATGTTGGGCAACATTTGAAACCTTCAGCCAATAGTGACAGGAAAGAGACGAAGCCTAACAATCCGCGGGCTTCCTCACGGTGTTAAAACCATTAGCGAGTATTATATTTTATTGCTACTAAAAACTCTATAAAAAACATTTAAAAAAAAAGTTGTGGGTGGAGGTGGGTTGATGATGATGATGATGATTATCTCATTGGACCCATTTACCTTGAGAGGTAACTGTCCATTGGGGTACCACCGCTTTTTTTTTCATTTCAAGATATCAAAGTACGCAAAACTGGGTGCCAAAACTAGTCTCCATTCGTTGTGCCTTAAATAAGCATAATATAGGAGAAGATATGCTACAAAAATAATCCAAACGAGCCAACATCCTAACGGTCCTAAACGCGTAGGCGTTCGGATTTGAATTCTTTAGCGTTTTGCTAAAGCAGTGTTTCCAATTTATTTTTACTGAGGGCTCAATCATCACAGATCCTTGAAAAATAAACAAAATACACATTGACAAACACTTTCACATTTTTATAGCAATCATGCTTATGTGGTATGTTACACACGTATACTCAGTACTCACCGAATATTCTCGTTGTTGAAATGTTTTTTTTTTTTCATTTCAGTAATAAATAACTACTTTGCCGCAAACTGACGGTTCTGACGGTTGATTTGTCAGTGGATTCTTTTAGGGAATAAACGCACTGGGTATGTTACTTTCAATTAAGAATTAATATCACAAACATATAAAAAAATTCTAATTTCATTTCATTCGTTTTTTTGTGTTTCAGTCTATAACTTCTGTGAAGATATATTTATGTTCTTCGCAGACGCCAGGTTGAGAAGCGCTGTGCTAAACTATACCAATCTACGATGGCCTATATAGTCGCTTTCTGGTCTCCTAAACAGTATGGAATGCCAGGTCACCAGGATATGTAGTAGGCAGTGCCACCATTTGCATTTTACATTTCGCGAACGTTGCCAACAGCGCTTCTAGTTTGTAGAGCGCTTGGCTGTTTTAGAATTAGTTACAGATTTAGTTTAACAGTTCTAAGGTATTTGCAACAGGTTACAAAGGATTAACGACACAAAACTGCCCTCTACATACTTATTTAGGATTATTTATTGTTTTACTTGTATTTCTAACTGAATTTCTCAGCCCATACGAAATGCCACAAATATAAAATTTTGACAATGAAAACTACAGGGTGCACTCTAAGTCGATAGCGGAACTTTAAGTAGGCTGTCTACTGATCACTACAAACAACTTGTACTAGGTGGCGAAAAAAAAATCTGCTGTTTCATACATTTGGCGCAGTACTGAGTCGACCTTTTGTATGGAACAGCAGATTTTTGTACCTGGTACAAGTTGTTTGTAGTGATCAGTAGACAGCCTACTTAAAGTTCCGCTATCGACTTCGAGTGCACCTGTAGATGATCTTATCATGTAAAAAATGTTGCCAAGACGAGGCCATACACCTCGCACTGTCAAAAAGCTATCAGATATCATGTAGAGCCAAGCTTCTAATTCTACACGCCCTAACTCCACAAGCCCTAACTTCACAAACTCTACACCTTAGTCAAAATATGTGGCTTGGCCGTTTCGTTACTAAAAGAACTTACAATAGCGCCCATATGACGGTAGCGAAATATTTTGACTAAGGTGTAGAAGTTTTCTCTATGATTTTAAAACGTTTTGAAGTTGGCAACAAAGTACCTTACACTTATTTTGTCATGATAAATATAAACTTCTACTGGTTGCCGGTTGACGTACCTTAAAAATATCATACACGTAGTTAGACTGTAGAATGGAGGATGAAAGCTTTTCAATAAAACTTTAGATCTCTACCGAAATCACAACTAGATCCCTCTCGCTTGAGAGACAACTTTTTCAATCCAAGCTGCTGTTTTGTCATTTTTGTCTGTCACTTTTGTCTTGCCAGTGGACAAAGATGTGAGGATGATTTAGGTTTTGGGCAAGCCCACCCCATCTAAAAAGATAAATAAATGAGTAGAGTGTGAGTAAAGGTGTGTAAATGTATAACTGCGGATTTCTGAATTTAGAAATTCACTAAACAAATACGTAAGTATCGTTCTGTCTCTGCGGATTTCTCACAAAAGAGGGTGAAAGAACGATACTTAAGTATTTACTAAGTAAACATTTCAATTCAGAAACCGGGCCTACACCGTGCAATTTTAGTGGTTTTAAAGCCGAAAGTATTTTGTTGCACTGGTGATTCTGAGCCAAATTACAAAATTTCATTCCAAAATGCGCGAAAAAAAAAATCTTTTCTCCATACAAATGGTGTCGATTAGCGATAGCCGTTTGTATTGGGAAGTGTTTTTTTTTATCGCTCGTTTAGAAAAACGTTCGTTTGTAAAATTTTGGAATTTGGCTCAGAATCACGAGTGCAACTAAATACCTTCGGCTTTAAAACCACTAAAATTGCACGGAGTATATCACCTAACATAGATACAAATGCCTGTGTTTTACGAGTTGCTAATAGCTAATTACCCCATCCAGCTGAAGTAGATAATAGTATCTGTTAGATAGAAGTAAAGCTTTGTCGAGTGCAATCGACGTGCGACTGGGGCCCGCTGCGAAGCAATGTCGGCCATCATGCGCAGTAGCCTACGGTTACGGCCATTCCTTTTGCATTAGGCCTGTTCGCAAATAAACCACTGAATAGGAAAATTGCCTTTTTTTAAAGTTTTTTTTTTTTTTAGCCCATACTTACCCAATGCTGGGTATAGGTCTTAAAGATTATTGGATGTTAAATAACCAAATATATTTTCATCTCCCAAGCTCGGAATGTACGCTGTTACTTTAAACATGCGATCGTAGACAATCCGGTTTTAAACCATCTGCATTTTTGTGCGCTTCGTTTGAACTCGATGACCTAATAAAAAGAAAATAAAAATAGGTAAAAAAACTTTTTAAGTAAACGGTTTTATGTTAAACATACATTGCAATGTTTAAGATAAATGTACTAAAAACCAAAAAATAATAAAATAGATACAGTCGTGGGAATTATAAACATATGCATAGACTAGACTAAAATAAAACCGTGGGGCACGTCAATTGTCTACAATCGTTGATTAAAATGTTTGTTTTGTAATGTTACACCATAATTAGGCAGTTGATGACGTGCCCCACGGTTTTATTTTAGTCTAGTCTATGCATATGTTTATAATTCCCACGACTGTATCTATTTTATTATTTTTTGGTTCTTAGTACATTTATCTTAAACATTGCAATGTATGTTTAACATAAAACCGTTTAACTTAAAAAGTTTTTTTACCTATTTTTATTTTCTAGTTTTTAGTTTTTATTTCGCATTCTGTTTAATTCATATAGTACATTGTATTATACTGGTTGAGCACTTTCATTTGATACCCATATTGATGGGATCGATAAAACCTAAGTTATCCGCCATTTTGTAGCGGCCGCCATCTTGTATTTCATTTTTTTATAGTATATTGTATTCTGCTTGTTGAGCCCATTCATTTGATACCCATATTGATGGGATTGATAAAACCTACGTTATCCGCCATTTTGTAGCGGCCGCCATCTTGGATTTCAATTTTTTATAGTATATTGTATTCTGCTTATTGAGCCCTTTCATTTGATACCCATATTGATGGGATTGATAAAACCTACGTTATCCGCCATTTTGTAGCGGCCGCCATCTTGGATTTATAATGATAATGAATAAACATAATTGTATTGTCACCAAAATCCAAAGTGTATACAAAATTTCAGATTAATCGGTTGACAGGAAGAGGGTGAAATTTGAATTACTAAATTTGACCCAAGAAAGAATAAAGAATAAAACAAACGGGGTGAGCTAAATAAAACCGTTTAATAAGGAATTCCTTTAACTTGTAGCGTTGCCTAGCTACGTGTTGTTGATTTTATGACACTTCAAGAAGACACGATTTGTTAATCAACAAGCCGTTGCTAGGCAACGCCACAGACCCCTTTGTGAAGAAGGAAAGAAGAAGGAAACTCATTTCACTAACCTCTATGCAGGTACCTATTAGATGTCTATTGTTTTTTCGCTTAGCTAACAAAATCATTTCCTCGCTTCTGTGAGATGAAAAGTTTTGTGTTTCGCACGAATGCAATATTATTTGCGTCTCGTGCTTTTGAATACCTCGCTACGCTCAGGTTTCTTTTTTTGAACCACTCGCTACGCTCGTAGCTCAATTTTAGAAACCTTCGTTAGCTCGGTATTCAATACAAGCACTCGCCGCAAACAATAATTTTGCATTCTTGCATAACAAACAACTATTGCTTCTCGTGCTTCTGAATACCTCGCTACGCTCAGGTTTCTTTTTTTGAACAACTCGCTACGTTCGTGGCTCAATTTTAGAAACCTTCGCTAGCTCGGTTTTCAATACAAGCACTCGCCGCAAACAATAATTTTGCATTCTTGCATAACAAACAACTATTGCTTCTCGTGCTTCTGAATACCTCGCTACGTTCAGGTTTCTTTTTTTGAACAACTCGCTACGCTCGTGGCTCAATTTTAGAAACCTTCGCTAGCTCGGTACTCAATACAAGCACTCGCCGCAAACAATAATTTTGCATTCTTGCATAACAAACAACTATTGCTTCTCGTGCTTCTGAATACCTCGCTACGCTCAGGTTTTTTTTTTTTAACCACTCGCTGCGCTTGTAGCTCAATTTTAGAAACCTTCGCTAGCTCGGTATTCAATACAAGCACTCGCCGCAAACAATAATTTTGCATTCTTGCATAACAAATAACTATTGCGTCTCGTGCTTTTGAATAACTCGCTACGCTCAGGTTTCTTTTTTTGAATCACTCGCTGCGCTCGTGGCTCAATTTTAGAAACCTTCGTTAGCTCGGTATTCAATACAAGCACTCGCCGCAAACAATAATTTTGCATTCTTGCATAACAAATAACTATTGCTTCTCGTGCTTCTGAATACCTCGGTACGCTCAGCTTTCTTTTTTTGAACCACTCGCTGCGCTCGTAGCTCAATTTTAGAAACCTTCGCTAGCTCGGTACTCAATACAAGCACTCGCCGCAAACAATAAATTTGCATTCTTGCATAACAAATAACTATTGCGTCTCGTGCTTTTGAATACCTCGCTACGCTCAGGTTTCTTTTTTTGAACCACTTGCTAGGCTAATTTTGTATTCTTTCATAAGAAATAACTATTATTATTAGGTCAAAGGGAGCGGTGGTGGTCTAGTGGGTAGAACAGTGGACTCTGAAGCGAAAGGTCCTCGGTTCGATTCCCGGTGTGGGCATGTATCTATGACTTTGTTTAATTTCAAAGTTACGTACATTTGTGAATTTGTAGTAGCAATACCACTCGCTGACGGTGAAGGAAAACATCGTGAGGAAACCTGAGCGTATGAGGCATTATACCCCTCAATGCAAAAATCGCCAACCCGCATTGAGCACGCGAACTCTCTCTCTGAGAGAAGGCCTTTGCCCAGCTAGTGGGACATGTACAATTGTACAGGCTACCTACATCATTAGGTCAAAACAAAGGACAAAGCCCCGTGCATCGCTTAGGAGTGCGCCCTGCCACAGCTCGCGCAACAAGCCATAATTAACCAGTGAGTTGCGAGCTACTTAGCGCGCGCGCTCGCCCATTCGCCTCTCGTACTGCTGCCAGATCGAAAAAACTGGCCAAGTGCGAGCGCGACTCATGCGGGGTCCGTACAAACAGATTTGTTTTATTATATGGCGGTACGGAACCCTCCATGAGCGAGTCCGACTCACACTTGGCCGTTTTTCTATTGTTAGTTGTTATACTATAATCACAATAAGTTTGACGGCTGCATGTATTACCTACCGTTTTTCTCAATAGTGCAAAAATAATAAAAATACGTCCATTGAATGGGAACCTCCTTATTTATTATTATTAGGTTATTTTTATTATTTGTTTTTGCGTCCTCCATAACAAAATATTTTTTGTGAAAATGTCAACTGGCTACCTATTACGGTTCTAAAGATACAGCCATTAAAGGTAAGTCAGATACAGACAGCAGCGTAGGCAAGGTATTAGGTAATAGGGTCTCGTTTAGCACCCTTCGGGTACGGAACCCTAAAAAGGTATCCAGCGCTGGCAACGGCATAAAAAGCGCTAGAATGACAAATGGACTTTTGCGTCCACTTCCTCTTTAGCTGGATGTAGTTTTTAATCATGGGTGTGATCCTGAAATTTTCAGTGCGTGATTGTAGGTACATTTTTTTTTGTTGATCGAAAATAGTCATCTGCTATTCTATTTTTTTTTCTTATTGCACTTACAATAACTGGTGTACAAAGGCGTACTTAATGGTAAGTAGCATTTTCTGCCAGTCAACCTTTGGTTCTGCTATCACAACTTTGTTCATTGATAACACATTAATTCAAACTGCAATTAAATAAGTAACATAATTTTTCATAGCATACCAAAACGGCGCTTCATCTAGCATCAAAAGCTCTAAAAAGGTAGCGTAGTTCGTTCGACGAATAAACGCCAATAATAAATAAGCTTAATTCGTATTTGAATTACTAAACTTACGCCTATCGATGGCGGCTTAGTGCCCACGTTAGTAACTAATATTTAGGGAGTTGTGGATAGCTGTCGACTTCTTCTAAATCGGTTCCTCAATTCTGAGGATATTTTTAATTAGCTTTAATGTGATTTCCAACAAATTTTGTTATTCGACTTTGGTGATATGCTTGGTAACCAAGCTTCATTCCGAATTGTCGCACTTTTCTTCATAGAAAAGCCACTAGGATCAGTATAAAAAACATACGTTAAGCACATCGTGTCAAATTAAATGCTGTAGTTTTATAAACTTTTAGACACATGCACTAAGAAAAGAATGGGTAGCCCACCCCTCGAAAGCAACCTTTTGAAGTAAACTTCTTAACTTATGTATATTTCCAACCGTTTGACACGTATGCCTCGTTCTGAACAAGCGGTGGGCCGGCATTTCCTCAGCCCACGCGTCAGGATTGTATATTTTGTAAACTTCGACGAACAAAAAACCTACACAAATCAAGAGTCTTTTGTCGCGTAACAAAACAAACAAACCCGAATAACCAAATCAAGCATTGTACGTACAGTCGAGCGCACACGCCACTTGGTTTGACAGCCTACTGTTTATTGTGGAAGCTGAAATAACAATACCTCATATTTAGGGCTCTACCTCATGTAATGAATTCATGCCGCATGAATTCTTTAATTGGATAACATTTGTAGCGGCCTGCCCTTCGCTTATACCGTGGCCCGTATTCCCCATAAGTCTATTCATACCTGATTTAGAGTTTGGTGGCAAATTTTACACAAATAAAAATATACATTTAGGAATGCATTTCAGCATAGAAACTCATGTTTCTCCTGAATACTAAATAATTCTCCTGAATACTAAATAAATATGATAGGGAACTGCTATATCACTGAAGTACTTCTGCAAAGCTTTAATCCTACCAGCGCCTCTATTATCCAAAAAATCCACATAGCCTTTGAGCATCAATTCACTCGAAAATAGCCCTTATTTAAATGAATAATCTTTTTTTTTTTGACGCTTAAAAACGGTTATTTTTACGGTGGCTATTTTAGAGAATATTTTCTGTTACTCTCCAACAGAAAACTGCGAAAGTACTAGATGCTACATATTAATGGTTAATTTTCGAAATATGGCCCAACTCCACTTATCGAAGAGATACTTGAATCGGTTAATTACCAAAGGGAATAAGTCAATCAACTTTAAATGACTAGATTTTATTCTAAATGGCACATAACAATTTACTTCACTACTTGGTAATGTCTGCATTCGCCCAATTTCATAGCCTTTGCAGACCACATTGTCTTTGCATCCATTTCAGACGATAAAATTTACTTTATAACTGACTGTACGTACTGAACCAACGTTACAGCAACAACAAAAATACAGTTTGTACGTCAAGGCTGCGAAATGTAATTGTGATTTAGTGACATTTGAGTACGGTACGGTATGATCGCGATGAGGTGGCTACTCTGGTATAGTTTTTATTGAAAATAACTGAACAAATTTTAAAACACCCCGGATATTTTAGCTTCAAATTAGCATAGGTATCTCATAAACGGCTGAACCGATTTAGATAAAACATATCGCTGAAAAACCTGCTTTCAAATATAAAAAAACGCATCCAAATCGGTTCACCCGTTTAAGAGCTAAGGACCTAAGGTGCAACAAACAGACACACAAACAGACAAACAGACACACACAGTTCAAACTTATAACAACCCTCTTTTTGTAAATACTTTATACGCTCAAAAATAACTGACGGATTTCCTCGTAGAGCGCATTGCATTTAACATAATTTGGGTATCTTTTAAGGTGTGGTACGAATCGAGACAAGCACGCAACGAGTTCAAATCCTGTCCCGAGCGAATTTTTTTAACCTTATAAAAATCTTTATAAAGTTCCCTAGCACGGGTTAGTGCTTTAGAAAATACAAAAAGTGATTAAAAAAACGTAGTGGCAAAATCAAATAAATTCCAATGAGCATTTCGTCTGTAATGATGAACGGTAGTGTAGATAAGTGCAAACTATTACACTAGATGGCGCCCCATCGTCCGTAAGACGAGTTTCAATGAGGTTAGAAAATTCGCAAAGACAGTACTTGACTCGGTAGCTCAATTGGTAGAGCGCCTGCACGGAATGCAAGAAGGTTGCGGGTTCAAATCCTGTCCCGAGCGAATTTTTTAACCTTATAAAAATCTTTATAATACTTGATAAGACTCATTTTATAGCACTTCGTAAGAGCTGAGTTCAGTAAGAAATCGTCGAAAAAATCGTACCTCCTCTTAAACTCGCTGCGCATTACCAGAATCAAGGCTCGATCGGGTTCATTCTCGCGCTTGCGCTGAATTTATCTGACGCATGCCCCTCTTAAGACACCTTTCTTACAATGAGCGCTTAAATCATACTCTGTCTGCCGTAACGCCGAACCCTTGAGACTCGTGTGACTCAGAGACTTTGGCCTCCAATAAAATACAGTGGTCAGAGCCATCATGCAAATTCAAATATAAAGGATCTTATGTTTTTGGGGCTGATTCTTTAAGTGCCGGCGAAACAAAAACATTATTAAATTTCCTTACAACATGTGATCTATAGGGTGACTTTGACTTTGACTTATAACAAAATCTCACAGTAAGTCTTGGACAGATATTTATTTCGGCAACATTAACAGTTAAAGCTAAAATGAAACGTGATTTGAAATCAATTTTAGAATTTCGTAGGTAGGTAGGTAATCGTATGAGGTAGTGGCCACCCCTGGTGTCAGAGTTTTTAGGCCACCCAAAGGATAAGAATTTCGTAGATACTACGAGTGGCATTTATAGATTTGGAAAATTTAAAGTTTGTGAGAAAATTGCTGGTCTTGTCTGGGCCGATTGTTTTAGCTCGTATATTGATTGTTATATTGACCATTATTGGAGTCTGCAAACTACCGGTCGCTGAGTCAGTATAATAGTAAACAATTTATTGAAGTGTTCAGAAACATATATTGGTCTATTTCTACAGGGTGCACTCTAAGTCAATAGCGAAACTTTAAGTAGACTGTCTACTGATCACTACAAACAACTTATACCAGGTGGCGAAAAAAATGGAGCGAAAATAATACCAGCTGTTCCATACAAAAGGTCGACACCACCTTTCGCCACCTAGTACAAGTTGTTTGTAGTGATCAGTAGACAGCCTACTTAAAGTTTCGCTATCGACTTAGAGTGCACCCTGTAGTAAGAGTGAACTTTTAATTTACTAAGGGGTGAAACCTAGAGTCAAAACGGTCCACAGCCTCATAGGGCGTGCCGAATGCAGAATTAAAACGCAATAATATCCACCGCCATCTGATACGGGCCAGATTATCGAAGTATTTATTTATCCTTACCTCGGGGTTGGTAGATAGGATCGGGAGGGAATCAATTTATTTTAGCGAGTCGTGGTGCGGGGGCGGTTTGGGCCCACGGACCGCTTCGAGGGATGTCTTTGAGGCTTTATAATGATGGGCTATTGAAACGTATTTGAGCTTAAATTGTAAGCGAACGGGTAAGGAGTTAGGTTCAGCGCAGATGGGAAGGCTGCCCTTTTAAAAACCTTTCTGTATTTATTTTAAATGTGACGAGACAAAAATATTAACAACAAACAGTTACCCCTTCTTGACACAATTAAACCATGCTCAAAATAAACAGACATTAGGCAAATGTACCACGTTATCTAACCAAAGGATAGGTGTAAAAGGGAAGAAAACAGTACTGGTATGCAAAAATCAAATACCACACATTTCCCCGGTGATTTTTTTATTCTACACGACGAGCACAATAATTATTATCGTACTCTGTGTTTCACGCTACAAATAGCATTTGAATTTAACAATACGAATAGAAAATAGGCCAATAAAGAACAATTAGAATATTTGCGATAAAAAACCGATAATGCCATATCATCACGCGAACAAAAACTGGGAGCAATTAGAGACGTTCCGCTCAATCGTAATTATTTCCGCGCAGCTTTATTGGTTTGGAATAAAACTTCTAGATACGTGGGACACTGTCATACAGGCTACAGGCTACATAAAAAACTACAAATGTATGCTTGAAGTTTATTTGCCAAGCTTCTTCTCCAAGAAAACGATACGTTAACGATACAATAGCATAAGTGAAGCTGTCCAAAAACTTTTGAATAATATAAACTGACATTCACTGAAAGTAACACAAGTTTACTGCATATTTGAGAAGTCGGACTCAATCTAATATTGCACAGCCCTTTTAGGATTTAAATTTAAGTAGATTAAACAAATCCGGGATAGGCGTGACAGTATACTGTATGTATGTATCTACATCATCATCAGCCCACTTCAGCCATTTGTTGAAATTTCTGGGACATTTTTTTTTGTTAACTTGAGCTTTTGGCGATCCGCAGCCTGGGCAATTTATAGCTTTTATACACAAGAACAGTCAATTCAAAATATATTTTTTTAGTTAGCCTGGATAGTGTCCCACTGCTGGGCAGAGGCCTCTCCTCCTGTCTTCCACGCATCTTTATCCTGTGCCGCCTCTGGCCATCTGGGCAAGAACTTATTTAGGTCATCCCGCCATCGTCGCCTAGGCCTGCCGCGCCTTCGTTGTCCGTCATGTGGGACTCAGTGGGTGGCGATCTTTGCCCACCTATCTTGGCTCATGCGGCAGACGTGGCCAGCCCAGTTCCATTAGAGCCTAGCGGTCGCAGCTCCAACATCAATAATTTTGGTTTTGGAGCGCAGGGTAGTGTTTCTGACTCTGTCTCGAAATATACAAGTGTTTTTATCCGCACACCGTCTACCCAGAAGTGGTAATACCGCCTTGACTAAACGCCGATCACGCCCGCGCACCACGTGCACAAATCAAAACAAACTTGATACTTGCCTCAAAGCGACGCCGCTTTACTGCGTGCGAGGTACGACGTGGTATTTTCTTGCTAAGTGACAATGGTATTTTCAGACTTCTAGCTTTATAGCTTAGCAAGACATCAGTGAACGCGAAGACCCGATCACCACATCCCGAAACCCGCCGAAGGCTCACGACGACCCGAAAGACCGTCCCAGACGTGGAAGAGATCCGTTCTCTCTGAGACGAAAGAGAAGGGAGCAACTTGGCCAGAGCTACCCTCCCTAGCCATGAACAGAGATAAATGGAAAGCCCTTGTGTCAGCCCCAGAGGGAGGGTAGCTCTGACCAAGTAAAGTTGTGCCCTTCTCTTTCGTCTCAGAGAGAACGGATCTCTTCCACTTTTGGAAACGGTCTTCTTGGTCGTCCCGAGCTTAGATACAGAGGGGTCTATGGGCATGCCTTTGTGTTGCTCGACTTGGATTGAAAAAGACCCTCGACAAAGCTGAAGACCACGTCCTGCCGACCTTTACGATCGATATTTTGTCTACGCTTGCAATAGAGATATATCCCACTTTATTTATTGAGCCTCTCACTAAATTGCTACCAAGACACCATGTGGCAAAATTATTAACTTATTAATGTCTGCACAGTATTATTATTGCATAAGTAGAGTCCACAGCTCTATTTTTATTTTAGTTTTCGAGTAGTAGCATTGAAAATCCAACATTATTATATCTTAGAAAAGTCAAGATATAATAGATACCCCAGAGCGTAGAGGTTTATACTCGATGTTTTTTTTTCTCTTGGGTACACTAAGGTTCAACCATGATACAGTCTAGTGTCAATTCAATTGTATAAAACAATGCAACGAGAATACCCAATCTTCAAAACCATGTGGAACCGAGTTGATAGGATAATAATTTCAAGAGCATTTAGATGCTGCAAAAGTGTGTAGGTATGCGATTCGACGCTTGCTGCAAGAGTACCATCACGTCTTAAGCCATTTCATAAAACTACAATTCATAGTATTCATAAGAAAATTCGATGAATATTGAGTTTTTTTTTTAACTTTAACTTTCGCGACACCGACAAAATACTAGTTAGTAAAACCGTGAGTCGGTTAGTAACCTAATCTTTTTTGTAACCTTTCTAATGCCTAATCGACCTACGCAATTTATATCGAATGAGCCGTTTTCAGCACAAAGCATTTCATAGATGGCGCCTACAGGCGTGGCCATAGAAGAACCGGAATGAGGCTGTCAAATTTCGCTTGGCACAGATAAATGTTGATAACCGTATTCCAGTTCTTCTATGGCCACGCCTGTACGAAATTCTTTATAAATTTGTGCTTAAAATGGCTCATTGTCATAGTAAATTGTCAGTTTCATGAAATGGCCCACTGGTCAGTGATTATTTAGGGACTATAGTCTTTGTTTTTACTAGGCTGACTAAGCTAATAGGTGAATGTATTGGAAAAGCCTACTGTATCTAAACATGTCTCAGGCACTACAGCTTCCGAGTCCTGAGTGGTCATTTCACCCATCCCGTGTAGGTAGCTAACTAAGGCCCGGTTTCTGAGTTGAGAATTTTACTAAGCACATACTTACGTATCGCTCTGTCACGCTCTTTTTTTCAGAAATCTGCAGAGACAGGGCGATACTTACCCATTTGCTTAGCGAATTTCTCAATTCAGAAACCGGCAGTAAGTGTTAAACTTGTATAAATTATCTAGAGATGAAAGGGCCACGATCTTTTTATCTGTCATACCCATATCATTAAACAACTTCAAATGCTATAGAACTGTTGTTACATTTCCCGGCGCATAACTTGAGCAAAAGTCTACGTAGGGGGATGAAGTGCCTTCTGAAATACTGACTTGAGTATTCATTATGAGAGCCTACAAGTTTTCCAACACAATTAGAAAACAAATTAAACATTAGCTTTTACACGTATCGAAAGCTTTCCGACGATGGGGGAAATAAGCCTCAACCACTTACACACACAGACACACAGACACACACCCTCTCATCCATACCCCATAGAGATTCGAAACCGGTCCGAAACGTGTACACAAGCCATCAAAACCAGTCGAGTTAGACCTCTAGACGTCAATACGAGTTGTCTTCTCGCGCCTGCCGAGTCATTAACGAGGGCAGCGAGGGAGGTCAATTTAAACTGGACGGTTGATAAGAAAGCTGTGCCCCAAGAAACTGTCTATGATTGTTGTGTGCACGGAAATTGGAGGAATCCATGCTACTGAACGTGAACTAACAGTTTTTTGTGTTCGTTTGTTTGTCAATCATGATTTTCGTACGTTGTTATTGGACTCTGGTTAAGGGTGAATTCTTCCCATCTTTGCTGGTAAGGGTGTAAAGGTTTGGTGTAATCGTTCAGGCCTAACCTTACGTTTAAATATAATGTAGAGTATGTAGAGGTATGTATACAGAGTCTATTGGCACCTACACTCACGTTATTAATACAGCCTACAGGCCTACAGGCGTGGCCATAGAAGAAACGGAATACGGCTGCCAAAATTAATCTGTGCTAAGCGAAATTGGACGGCCATTTCTTCTATGGCCACGTGTGTAAACGCCATCTATGTCGCGCTTTGAATTTGTTCTTTTAAAACGGCTCATTTTGAAACCAGGTTTTTTTTTATTTTATTTTAAAACCAAAGTGTAATGAACCTTTTTCCATTACACCTCAGTCCAAGGCCTCTATTTTATTTCACACAAGAGACGCCAACGCTTTGGTCGGGCCCTTTGAAAACAAAATGACACTCTGTCATGGCCGAGTCTAAATAAAACGACTATTATCCAGCGTGGGGAAATCCTCTGAACCACTGACTTAAAGCTAGGCAGTTAAATTGAGGCGAACTTTTGCTTGGACAATAATTTAGTCGTTAGTTGCATGGTTTAGAGTCGGTTTTTGCATGTAAACTGGAAAAGTTCAATTGGCACTAAAGTTACTTTTGCAAAGCCGCGTTTCATAGATTCCTTTCGGCGCCCAACAATCGGAGCTTAGGAAAGTCTTGATTGCCTCGAGTTTCATAGCATTGCTTACTTATTAAGACCACCAAAATCAACGTAAAGTATAGGAAAGAAGAGATAGAAGCGATAGGTAAGTTTTCTAAAGGAAAATTCTTGTTTTTAAAATTGAAAAAATCCCTGATATTTTAATTTTTATTTATAATATCCCATAAACGGCTGAACTGATTTTGATAAAACATGTCTATAATAACCATTGCTAGAAAACCTGCTTTGAAATAACAAAACCGCATTCAAATGGGGTCATACTTTTAAGAGCTACGGTGCCACAGACACTCTCACATACACACGTACCTACACTAGTGGTTCGCCCCGAACTGTGAACTCGCGACCCCATATAAACTTAACAACCCCATATCTCGGTAACCCCTCGACCGATTTGGCTCATGTTCGAACTTAAAAATTCTCTTTGCCTCATTTACCCGCCTACCAAATTTCGTGACGATCCGACTTCATTTACTCAAGTTATCGTCGAACGAACATTCATACATACATACATACATACATACATACATACATACATACATATATACAAACGCCGGATTGTTCCAGTAGACTCGGAGAACTTCGCTCACTTCGCTCGCTCGTTCAATTAAGCTGTGAAACTTATAACACTCCTTTAAGCTTATAAGTTTTAAAGCACTAAAAACTATAGCTAGTTGCTCGAAAAATTTAAAGTAATTCTCTCCAGGTAGGTACAATCAAAACATCTTCGGTTTCTCATTAGAATAATTCCTTCCAATCCAAACAAGTATTGGGCCTTTGTATAGAGGAGGTGCAGACAACAGTATCAAACCTAATTTGCTGACTAGCTGTATAAATCATTATGTCCTAGGTGAAAAGGCCCAAAATTCAATTAGTCTATCACTCTACTCTCATCACATGAACTGTGATGGCGGGTTTAAATAAATAAATAAAATAAAATATTTTTACAACATAATTAAAACATTATCAAATCCATAGTAAAATTAAAAGTAAACAAATTATGTAGTAAAAATGGAATAAAATTGCATTCAAATAAATCGTAACAAAATTAAAAATATTTATGTATAGTATGTATAGTATCTATTATGTATAGTGCTCGTGCAAACCTAAGAAAATATTATTGAATAATGAAAAATAAAACATAACTTATTTTTGGATGCATTTTTTGCTAAAAACGAGCCGTCAAATGAGAATCCTTAGGTCTAACTATTTTAAAGACCTAAAGACTACCTAGATCACAAATCCTTAAACCTACGAATGAATCCCGCACAAGAAAAAAACGGCCACAGTATGTTTTTTGTTTTTCATTGGCGGTGGTAGTGTGCTTTGTTCATCACTTTAAATCTAGGAATGCGTACAGCAAAAAAGATAGTGTTGTTTGTGCGTGTACTATAACTTCCCAATACTTGGTATTGGGGCCATAAATTTTGACATATTAATCACTGGCCACGGAGTTAGTAACATGATATTTCGACGTTCCTAACAATTTGTCAATGTTTAATTATTTATGCCTTTGATAATGCTTCGCCCGGAAAAGCCTGAATCCTTGAAAATATTTATAATACTTATTAGATAGGTACCTAGTTCTTACCTGCACTTTACGACTTATTTTATGGCAGTTGATCTAGACATAGATAAATTTAAAATATGGGGAAACCATATTGTTGAAGTAAGAATATTCTAATTATTTACCAAAAGGAAAGCAATATCAAGGAACCACGCTAGTGTATAAATAAATAGTTTTTCCACCAATCAATTAGATTTTAATATCTTGATTTAAATAAACCAATAAACAATCCTTTCATAATCCAGTCATACATGCCTCTATATTTCTATTAGATCTTAGTTAAAATTCATCAACTTTATAATTGTGTGAAAATAATTAACAATTTTGTCACGAACATTTTTAGGAACCAGTTTTCTGAATTTATAACTGTTTTGGGCACAGTAAGCTCGATTTTAGAACCTGCGCTGTTTAGGATAAGTTTTCAAATCATAAATGTAGGTAACTGTACATCGCACTTAGTAGGATTTTCCAGAATACGTTTTATGCCATCTTTTGCTCACAGTTTTAGTGTTCAAGTGTACCAATGAAGGCAGGCAGAGTCATAAACACTTTAGAAAAGTCATAAACACTCTTCTAGTGACGTAATCGGTGAAGCATCAAAGTGTGAGTTAAACTACCACACAAAGAAAACATTTTGCAGAACATAACGTTATTTTTATGGGTAGAACAATCATAAAGTAATAGCGCTACAAAGACGTAGAAAAACAAAACGGATTTCTTCTGGTACAGTTAGTAGTAAAATTTTTTGGCACGTCGTCCACTACCACATTTACCACATTTACACTCAGCCTACCTGCACTAGGAGTCAAGGGGCGAACAGGTAAGGAAGGCAATTCAAGGTCCCGCTGCCTGGTGCCAGTTTCATAAAACTACAATTCATAGTTTATTGTGAAAGAATAGTTGGATAGTCAGCTAACCTTCTTTGTTACCTCTTTTATGTCTAATCGGCTACTCAATGCACATCGAATTGTCATAATAAACTATGAATTGTAGATTTATGAAATGCGTTGCTTTTGCCTGGTTGCTTTCGCAATTTTCAAAAAGTTCATCGAAAGTTTAACCTTATATTGACGACTGATCCTCTAGATGCGAGCAAAAACTCGATACTAAAATATGGGCACTAAAAGACGGTTGATAAGAACGAATTCCTATATTTTATCATTAAAATGTCTTTATTACTTTAGTTAATGGTTATTAATGAGATGTTTCAAATAGTTTTTTTTTTATAGACAGCCTAATAGGCAGCAGAAGTCGCCGGAGAGGCAGTAAACATAAAACAATAGTCAATCAAATAATAATGAAAAAAAAATTTTTTCAAAAAAAAGGGCACAGAAAAAAAAAAACAAAGTCACAATAAAAACTAAATACAATAAACAAACACACACACCTTAACCAAATAAACCAAACCGGGCCATCTCCGACCCAAAGGTCCCCATAAAGCTCGCTGCATTACCGCGTTGAATCGCTAAGGAGATCCTTTGCATTAAACAGGCAGTAAACAGTAGTTAGAAAATAAGTAAACATTTAGAAAATAAGGGTGAGCGGTCCGCTTATATTCCGATGATAAATTAGTTTCAAGTTAATGGCTAAACAGCTAGAATCTATCTTTAATTTCACAAGGTCTTTGATAAAATCTTAGACTTAAATAACTAAGGCCTTTGCATCTACGTAATGAGATGATTTATACAGTGTCCAGTGGCACCTTCACTCACACTAGATAGGTGAAGAGACCACTCGGCGCTGCAGTGCCTGGGACATTGTTTTAGATGGAGTAGGCTTGCCCAGCACCTATACCATCCTGACAGCTTAGTCGACCAAGCCCACAGGAAAGACAGGTCAATACGTGTGGAGCCAACTGAGCCGCGGGTTACCCGGTTCGATTCCCAGTGCGGGCATGTATCTATGACTTTGTTTAATTTCAAAGTTACGTACATTTGTGAATTTGTAGCAGCAATACCACTCGCTAACGGTGAAGGAATAAATCAACCAATATTGAGAGACATATTAAAAAATATTTAAAAACTTGTAGAACGTTGCCGACAATCTCATTTGATTTAATTCTATACTTCAACGAGCTTCTATTGCCATTCGAGGACACAAGCATCTGGTTAATTCGTCGAGCAAAAAATGTGCTTCGAAATCTAATGCCCAAGTGGAAAATATAAAAAAATACTTTGAATCTTACCACAAAAACCATAAAGATCACATTACTAATCACCGTCCATAAATGCTAAGGTTCAATCAAGGATAGTCGCGTCTACATCACGACATCTCTTATCTCGTGTGTTGTAAGTGCGACTATTGAACAAGAAGGGTTCCTTTAGATATTTCTGGCTACACATAACATACCATATTAAAATCCCATCCCATCAACATAGCAGCTTTAGGAAGAACACGGAAATTCTTGTAAAGCCTAAACGAATAATTACAACTAATTAACTGGCTAGATGCCTCTATAATGTCTTCTCTAGTCGCGGTCTAGACTGGTTGGAATTGAGAGCGGCATTTCACCCGGTATCTTAGCAAAGTGGAGCTGGTAGGTGAAACATGGGGTATTTGAAATAAGTCGGTAAAATAATCGAATCGAATGTTATTCTTCGAATTTTAAATTTGGTTGATCATGCTAGTACAGCTAGCATGCTCAGCCAAATTTTCGTAGTTTTTTCGTCTTTGCAAACCGTCATAATTTGTTTCGATCAATGTGGTACAAAATGCAGTAATAATAGCAAAATGTTTTCAAATAAATTCAACTAATAAAATACTTAAGGATCGTTCTGTCTCTGCCGATGTCACATAAAATAACGTGACAAAACGATACTTAAGTAATTACTAAGTTCAGAAACCGGCTCGGTTTCTGAATTGAGAAATTTACTAAGTAAATACTTAAGAATCGTCCTGTCACGCTCTTTTGTGAGAAATCTGCAGAGACAGAACGATACTTACGTATTTGCTTAGTGAAATTCTCAATTCAGAAATCGGCAGTTACTGTCTTTATCGAATGAACAAGAATAGGTGGTCGTCTGCTTAAGAAAACGTGACAGTTTTGCACGTATCGAAATAGATCTTATCTCACTTAGGACAAAGATCAAAATGCAATCAATCTATAATAATTATGGTGCTATCGGATATCGATACTTGATGAGACAGCTCTATATTTCATGGAAGTAATTGACTTAGTTTTAGAAAACTTATGATCTTTGGACGTCAATTTTGTAATTATCTACGACCAAGCACCTCCATTTTTAGATGTTCACGGCCGCCATTTGTACCATTTTGAAAGCCAATAATTTACGTGGAAAAGACCAATACCTAGTCAAATAACAAACTTCTACAAACATAAATAGAGAAAACCACAAATTACTTCCAGCAAGGTAATTTTGCTCCAAAAACGATGATAAATTTTATCACGTTACCTTTTACGCTAACTGTGAAGTAAAACATCGTGAGGAAATCTGAGCGTATGAGCCATTATACCCACAATCGTGAAAATCGCCAATCTGCATTGAGCACGCGCGAAGCTCGAAATCTTTCTCTGAGAGAAGGCTTTTGTCCAGCTAGTGGGACATGTACGGTCGGCCACAATCTCAGATACCCCATGGCAGCTCTTATAGCGCGCGGCATAAGGGCGCCAATCGAACAAAAAGGGGTATCTGAGACTGTGGCCGACTGTACAATAAAATTGTGCATTTTTTACCTTTTGGGCATATCCCGGTAATTAGAGAGCCTATTCAATTTAAGTTGCCAATTTAAATAACTACTCCACTGTTTAACATCAAATAGGTCTCGTTGCTCCTATCCCGAAGTCACTGACCCGGAAGTCATACCAATCATTATAAGTAAACACATATGGAAAAAAACGATCCAATCTTTGCCGAACTGTCATTTACAGACTTCGATCAAGGATAAAACTAGATACAACATAGAACTCTGAAATGTGTCTGGAAAAATAGATGCCCAACTGTCTTTGGGAGCTTATTTGCTCGTAGTCTATGCAATTAAAGTAAAAATGTACACTAATGCAATAAGGTTGACATTCGAATATTAGACGTATGGTCGAAATGATGTTTCGTATTGTACTATTGCTGATATCATTTGTTTCTGTGGGGACAAGTTTTTATTGTGACTTTATACGTAATGCGGATTCTATGGGATTTAGTTCGGTGTTTACAGACTACCAAACTCACCGTAAAATTCGGCACAGACACAAACTCAAATACGGAACCGTGGTCAAAACTCTCACTGGACTTTTTTTTCGTACGGTTGGTTACAGTCTAGGATACCCCATAGTAGCTCTTACCACGCGCGGCATAAGAGCGCCAATCGAACGAAAAGGGAATCCTAGCGTGTGGCTGACTGTACCTCATGACTATGTCATTGTTCTAAGCAGAGATCATTCTTGAGCTTAGATCTGTAAAGCCTGATGCACAAAAATGCGATACTTACATTTTACCGTTTCAGTTACTAAATATAGACAAAGTTTTTTTTTTTCAGTTTCACTAAAAGATAACCCGACGAAATCTCTGATTTTAAAGTGGCAATCAGCTGACATAGCTGCCAAATCATGTATCTCAAATACCTTCGTATTTGGTCATTTTTGCAGCTACAGCCAAACCATCCAAACATCCTTCATTAACGACCAGTTCACCAAATCACTGACAAACGAACTTTTGCATTTATTTATCAGCAAGTGAGTACCTACGGAATACGGCTTACTTCTTGACGTTTTTATCGAGCGATTTATGTGTGGCCGCAGGTTTATCCGAGTGCACGGGTACTGAAGAATGTTTGGGAGTGTCCGGACGGACCCAGGCCCACGATAGAGGTAGACGACTCTTGATTTGTTAACCAGACGTTGCTGGTTTGAGTTCTCTCCGGAGCGGAGATTTTGATTCTTTTATCACACCCTTAGGACTCAATGTCTAGAGGTATGTGTGATTAAACAAAAATAAGCCTTTTAAAAGTTAGGGTCAACAAATATTTTCCATAACTATGACATTTCCCTTAATTACAAACGTTATGAATAATACTCAGGCTTCATTTCTTGTGAAGCACTGTATTTACAGTATAAATATCGCAGATATTATCAATTTAAAATGAATACACAGTTGTACCCCTAATAATGGAAAACAGAGGTTATACAACGAGTATATTTTCAGAACTTAGCTATTCACCTAACTATCTATAAATCCCAGCAATGCATATTGGTTAAAATTAAAACATACTGACGTGGTCTCGACTTTTACACTCAGAAAAGCCAATAAAATACCTCTGTAAAACATATTAATCTCGGTTAAGTGAAACGCTAATCAAGTCACCGCGGTGGAATCCGCCACTATACAGCTGCTCTACCTTAATGCTTCTTAAGCGCATTTGATAACAACTTTCGGGTGGCTACGTCATCTTCAACCTTATCGGGTAAAGAAATACCAACAGTTAGCTATTGGTCTTTTTGCGATAGGTGTGTGTATGAAGCAGGTGGGAATAAAACAGGGTAGCGATTAGACACTGGTGCCAAATACACAAAGCTGACATCTCATTTAACGCGCTAGATGGACGGATATTATGACCAAAGCTAAACACTGCACGGACTGATCCACATCGCGAGTGATAGAGCGCAATAGATAACTCTACTCTCCGCCACCTTCAATGACGGTCACGATCCTCAGCATTGAGGGAACGACTGAATGGAAATTAATGGACATCTCATTCCATCCCAATAAGACCAGGTTACTAATATTGTCCATCCTTGTTTCACGGGAAATCAGCAACACGCTAGCTAGTGAGCGAGTATAACGAGTTGCTGACTGTACATACAACAGCACGTAAACTCTAATTTTTGACAGTTGCTAGTATGCTGCTATCAGATAAAGCCTTTGTAGCAACTGTCATTCCGTGGACTCGAATAAAAAAAAAAATTGAGTTTAGACGCTTACACTTTCGTCGCAAAGTTGCCCGTAACGTAAGTGAATAGAGTGCACGCGTATAGCGTCTACGTGCTGTCGTGTGTACATCATAAATGTACGGACCAAACAAAAACTGCATGGTTATTGGTTTACAATGATAGCCAGCACCAAAAAAAAAAGCTATATTGAGCCAGAGAGAAAAACCAAAGTTTGCAAAAACTAGAGTCGACTCTCGAACTAAATTGATTGTATTTAGCTTGGGCAACCAGTGCTTCCGTTCTGCGCAAACTCAAGTCTCCGTCCCCAATGGGCATTGATCAGTGAGGCATCGATTGTCGTAAATTGAAAACCATTTCGAGGAATAGGGATATTGATTACTATTAAGGGTTTAAATAAGTAAAATTAAAACGGATTATTAATATTTATCGCCAAAAATTTTTACTTCATTTTTTCTTTCGATGACGTCATCATAGCCTCTAATGCGGTGGTTCCATTGCCTACAAATATTTAAAAAAACAACTGTCAAAAGTGTCAAATAACTGAGAAAATAACCTTCTTGTTGACTTGACACCGACATTTGTCAAACGTCAACATATTTTTATTTTTTAAAAGCATGAATGAATGCAATGAACTTAGTACATAATGCCAGTGGTAACGTCATACACAAAACTTTTAGCAAATTAGTTTCTTATATTTGTCTATATTTTCGATTTATAGAATACAAAATAGGATTTGACGATGCCCATTAGTCTTTCCCCCTCTACGAGCTCATCAAACTCACTCACACATCTTTATACGCCGCTGGACAGGGGCGAAGGCCTATCACCCAACACCGAAAGCGCATTAGGGCTCACCCGGCATTCCCTTACTGATTTATGCAAGACGCACTCCGTTCTGCACAGGGGAAATTAGCCAGCTCAGCGCTGAATGCAGCAGCAGTCGTGGCGTTTATTGGAGTCAACATATAAATTACATGCAAATAATTTCAAAGCAACATTTTTTATATTTTTGAACGAGCGAGCGAAACGAGCGAAGTTCTCCGAGTCTACTGGAACAATCCGGCGTTTGTATGTATGTTTGTTGTGTGTATGTTTGTATGTATGTATGAATGTTCGTTCGACGATAACTTGAGTAAATTTAGTCGGATCTTCATGTTCGGTAGGCACGTGAGGCAAAGATAATTTTTAAATTCGAACATGAGCCAAATCGGTCGAGGGGTTGCTGAGATATGGGGTCGCGCGTTGGTAGTTCAAAAAAAGTGCGCCGCCTATTTTTTTTTAAGCAAAATTTCTTCAAAACGTTTATGAATGTCCACACTAAACTGGCTGTTTTAGATAGGTCTCACCTAATTCTAGGGTTTGATATGTGAACATTTTCAATTTGTTTAGTGTATTTGATACAGGAATCGATTTTGATTTTGTGAATCGATTTTGCGCGGGCGATTCACTATGCACGGCGCCTTAACCGTACCCAAGCCTGGAGTATTCATTTCACCGCCAAAGCCATTCCGACCACCAGCTACATACAACCCTAATACAGTCCACCTCTACACCTTTCAGCGTTGGAGAAAAATATTCTTAAAGCGTAAAATGGGGGCTACCGCGCTTGCATTTGCCGCTAGGGGCACTTGTGTATCGTAAGGTCAGAAATGTCAGATCAAAATTGTTTCCAAATTCAAATCGTGTTACAGAAGATCAAAGGAAAATTTAGGGAGGCATTTTAATGACATATTGTAGAGTAGAGTGAAGGTGCCACTGGACGCTGTATAAATCATCACATCGTAGTGACCATCCTACTGAGAATCTGACCTCCTCAGAAATTGACTTTGAACCGAAATTGGCACAAATCTGAAATTGACAACTTCAGAATACAACCTAAAACAAAATTTACTAATTTAGAATCTGACAACTATCGCCGAAATCGTTTTTTTTTATATAATTTATTTTCGAAATTGACTTTCAACCGAAATTGGCACAAATCTGAAATTGACAACTTCAGAATACTTCTTAAAATACTTATCAAAAACATAGGTTTTTCACAACCTTAAACCGCATGCAAAGGCCTAATTTTTTTTGTTGAGTAAGTAAGAACAATAACCAAATCTCCAAGCGCTTTTAAGCCATTTGAAGTTGGCACTCCCATCGACTCCTTTCTTTAATGAACCTACAACACTTGACGCCTTGAGAAAAAACAACCTTATCCCAACTGGAAACGCCTCTATTCCTAAAGCGATAAAGTTCACAGCTTTTAGCCCTGTTGTAGGCAAGCGACAGAGGTTGCAGCTGTGAAATTGGTTATAGTACTTAGGCCAAATATGTATGTTTTGGCGACCTCTCGCGCCTTATAAATGACTTGAAAAACTAGTCAACCAAAGGCACCATTGTATGGTAAGATTACTTTTGTGCTAATGTACTAATGGTTGGCGACATGAATCATTGCGTTTAGTTTGCCAAGTGTGTTTGTTGGTAATTATTCTTGCCTTGGCATTACGAAGATTAAGGTTTGTTTCTTGTTTTATTCTTTACGGTCTCCTTAGAAGTTCAGAAGTGGGAAGATAGAAACAGTATATCTATCGACTTAAAACAATAATGGCGTTATTTACTAGCTAATAAATAAGACAATAACGAAAACGGGATGTAAACTTCCCATATACATGTCCAACAATCACCAAAGTTAAAATATATACAATTCTGTAATTGTACCCAGTCTCATCCAAAAACATGGATTAATAAAAGTGAGACCTCCCACTCTGTACAATCAACCAGGTTTTTATTGTTAATTATTGTAAGTCAACCTTATTATACCCCAGAGCTTTTTATTTTCCAGAGAATAATTTAAGAACTGTATGCAAAAATCTCTACCCAAAAAGAGAGGTATTAGACGTTTTAAGTTTGACCACTATGTGTGTTTGTCTATCTGTGTGTCTGTCTGTCTGTGCCACCGTAGCTCTTAAATGGGTGAACCAATATTAATGCGGTTTTTTAATTTGAAAGCAGGTTTTCTAACGAGTGTATATATCTTACTTAGGCCCGTAATATCAATCATAGTATAAACCAAAAAGGCTAGTTTAAACCCTATCTGTCGATTAATTTTCATACAAAATGCGAGATTTAATCTATGGTCTGAGTTTAAACTGTGACAGATCTTACGGGCCCTAGATAGGTTATACCAAAATCTGTTAAGCCGATTATGAGATTTGCTAATATGAAGCAAGAATGTCGGGGATATTTAAAATGTTTAATTTAGTAGTCATTCCTATGAATTCTCAATATACTTGTAGTTGCTGGACCAGCCTACTCTACCAAAATCTAATAATGACATAGATAAACAATATATCTATTATTCTCACTGAGTAGAAAGACATACTGGTCAAATATATGTTTTGAAAAAGTATAGATAACTATCTTACAACCCTGAAACGTACAAGAAAAACTAAAATTCCAATTATTTCAATCTAGATTGAATGTATTTTGCCACCGCGGTCAGTACTTACAATTATATTAAATTAAAGATAATCGATGCAACCTCATCTTCGAAAATATATCGAATAAACATATAGAACTTTATATTCTCAGGTGTGTCTTTTATGACGTTTACCGTAAGGCTGTATGAGTACCAGACATAAAGATGGCCCCTCGAAAGCCTTAGCTGACAGCTTTCCAATAATATTGGCCAATTTAAATAAGCACCTTTGGTAAAATATAAAGAGATCTCAAAAAATATTTCGATTTTATTTTTAGGTATCAGGTGGTATAACCTAAATATGCCTTGAACCTTTGTAATGTTTACGCAATCTGTAAAAGATAAAGTAACTAACGGTTTGGGCATACAAAGTAACGACAGTGGCTTCTTTTTCAGTGAAACGCTAGGATACTCCATGGTAGTAGGTATATCGCGGTATAAGTCTTCTTCTCTTTAACTCTACTGTACAATATATTGTGTCGAAATAACACTTTTTCACAAAATGGTTGGTTATGTAATAAGTAAAAACCATGCTCTTTTAAGTATAGGATACGTACAAAATATTAAAATAAATTATTTGCATGTCGTCGTTGGACTGCGAAAACTCGCTAAATCGAAAATTTTCATAAAATGAGTTAGCAATACAGTGTATTCTTTTTATACTCAATCAAAATAGTTGAAGGTTTCAACTTAATACGAAAATATTTCGACACCCTACTAACATAATAACTAGTATAAGATATAATGTATGATAAGCTTGCTTAGCATAAGAATGGTTTAGAGTGTATCTATGAGTTAATAACTCTATCTCCGCTCTACGTTAAATAAAAGAGTGAGATGCATGAAGTTATAACCCACTTATGTACTGCCTAATTCTTAAGCTACGCTTGCTGCTTTGAGTGGTGTTGTAAGTAATGCAGAGATGCATTAAATTAGGTATAGAGCTAGTCCTGCGCATTGTGGTAACAGATTTGCTCCTTATCTCACGATATATTTGCTCAGTGCCGAACCATTAAAAACAAACAGTCCTAAGTAATCATAACTTCGAAAAACAAACTGCCATTTAAAATTATTAAGGGTCCCTCTAGACGTTCGGAAAGTAAAATAAATAATCCCGCAGCGGATTAATGAGCTAATATAAATAACATTCAAAACGTATGCTTCGCTTGTAATCAGAGGGGTTTCGGAACGCGCGGCCGATATCGGTTTCGGAACGGAGCTTATCGTTAATTTAGAGGGTTCGATTAGGCCGGCCTGACTTACGCTAACGAGCTTTCTTTTGAATGAAATATATTCAACGCTCAAGTGCCAAAAGGGTATAAGAGTAAAATGTAGAAAAAATGCAGGACCAAACCTGCTTGGGAAAACGCGAACGCTATTGATATACATTATTGTGTCTGCTTTTCACTTTGGTCAGTAAAACGCGTGAAGGTTTTATAACATAATTGCCTACTGGCGCAATCGTTATCTGTGCCAAAGCGCTCCCTCGTAAACTTTATAATTTGTCACTTATATTCCGTCCCCTTATTAAAGTTTTGTCACTTATACCGTTTTGCTTTGGGCACGTTATTGGGATTATTTTCGTTGGCAACACGTTTGGGTTTTTATTTCGGTTTAATTGGCACGGCCCGGCTGAGCAAATCGTTTTGTCATTTTTAGAAGAAAAGTAAGAGCTTTTTGGTTTGCAAAAACGATGCGTTCGTGGATCTGATTGGCTGGTTTTAGGTGCGAGTGTATAATTGAAGAACCAATTTCTACCGCGAAAGTAATAAAAAAATAAGTTATTGGCCGTTTTTAAGAGAGACATTTCAGTCTTAATCACTACTTGATTGACTTGAGTTTGATCACAAAATTTCAACCATCTCAATAGGTATTATTGCTACAAAAATTACAAAATGTATATAAATAACTAAGGCCTTTGCATCTGCGTAATGAGATGATTTATACAGCGTCCAGTGGCACCTTCACACTAGATGGGTGAAGAGACCACTCTGCAGTGCAGTGAAAATGTATGTAACAGTTATAGGTATTGCCAACACCGGCACTCAAACCAGAGCCTCTCAATTGAAAAGTCGCCGGCCACAAATTTGTCTCAACTCTCACTGCGAGGGCTATCTATACTCATGTTTATTCCATGCTGTATTTTTACAAGTCATAGTTGTGATTTTCATTAAGAGGTATCTTGGGATGCCAAGAATTGTGGGAATACTTATTTACATTTATAATGATAAGTTATGGTAATGTAGCCCACCTGCTTCTTTGAAATGATCCTATGCACAGGTACTGAAAAAAACTACGCATATGTATAGTTGAATATAAAATTCATGAAGTTGGAATAGTTTGCTGTGAAATTCTTTCCTTAGACACTGGCATCTGGTTTTAGTTAAACTATTTTCACAGAAGGGCATAAAGAGCAAAATGAGCTTGTGATAAATGCGGTTCGATGTGATTTTTTGTATTCTGCATAGAAACATAGGATTATGCTATAATGACATCGATGTCAGTCAGTAGTAGGTGGATAAGATCACAATGCGATTATGATTACAGGTTTTGGGTTTGTATCTTTTGCAAGGCTCACCATAGAAAACTCGAGCGTTGATTTCTGTTTGGCAGGTTGAAGTTTTTGTCAGTTTAACAGGCAAAATTATTTCAGCCGTCGCAAAACATGGTTCCCGATTTTCTCCCTTTCTTATGTATTTTTGTATGCAAAATTTGTGTTCACACTGGGTCGAAGCAAGTATACCGGAGGTCGGACCCCAAGTTCACTTAAGATAAGACGTTGGTGAAGATAGAGGTAAAACGTTTTAAAACACTCACCTTAGTCGTAGTAGTCCTTAGCGGCCTCTGGGACGACACGGCGCAGATCTCCACCTCGTAACGATCCACTCCGGCATCACAATCCAAAGACACTGCCGTCGACAGGATTCCCAGTGACGAATCGATGTCGAACAACCTATCCACTTGCTTCCCTTCCCCAGTCACATTCACTATGTAATACTCAAGCCCCGATTTGTAGTTATTCGTCAAGTTTAACACTGCAGTCCCGGCCGGTTCGTTTTCACCCACAGACACCGATATTGGATTTGTCCATGTTACGTCTTCTAGCTCAGTACCGCCCATTATTACTGTCAAATAGGTCTCTGTACTTCGCTGTTCGGAGAGGACCGCTTCGTCCGTCGCTTTGATGACTAAGTTCCATCTCGCTTCGGGAGACCCGGGTGGGTAGCGTAGGGTTAGTGCGCCGTTGCTTCTATGTAAGTCGAATAGGTCATTGTCACCGTGAATTAGCTTGTATGTCACTAAGCCATTGGGTCCAGAGTCCAAGTCCCTTGCTAGGACGTTCATGATGAAAATCCCTTGGCCGATGCTTCGGCCTAGTCTCTCCGAGCGTATCACGGCGGCATTCATCGAAACGAAGATCGGAGCGTTGTCATTTATGTCTTCAACTATGACCGTTACTAGTTTCTCAGCTGATAGCCTCGGCGATGGTGGCACAGCCCCGTCGTATGCAACTACAGTTATTCTAAATGTGTCAATGCTTTCTCTGTCTATAGGCAAGAGCGTATGTATGACACCGGTGATATTATTTATGGCGAAATGACGTCGCCTATCGTTGGGCTCTTGATGTTTCATTGAGTAGTAAACTTTGCCGTTGAGGCCGGAATCTGGGTCCTCGGCTGTGACGGTCACTATGGGCGTATGTTTCGGTATTCCTTCTCGGATTTGACGTACGATTGCAGTGTTTGTGAACACTGGAGCGTTGTCGTTTGCATCTATGACGTTGACGGTAAACGAAATAGTTGAAGATAGACTAGGGCTGCCGCTGTCTGAGGCAGTTATGTTTAGGACGTACGAAGTCAACTCTTCGTAATCGATTTGTTTGTGTAAATACAGTTCACCTGTGAGGCTGTCAATGAAGAAGGATTCCTTTCTGTTGCCGGATGTTATTGAAAACTGCAAGTCTTTGTTCACGCCTAAGTCGGCATCTGTCGCGTGGAATTGCATAATTTTCTTGTTCACAGGCTCCGTCTCTAACACAGACACTTCCATCTTCGACTGCGTGAAAACCGGTGCGTTATCGTTTTCGTCCAAAACGTTTACAGTTATTGTTGTAGTCGCCGTCAGCCGAACCCTTTGTCCGAAGTCGTGCGCCAAAACGGTCAACTGATACCGATCTACCGACTCACGATCTAGCGGCTTATTGATTATCAGCTGCCCTGTTGCTTCGTCTAGTACAAACTTTCCCATGTCATCCCCTCCTACTAATTTGTAGTAGATATCGCCGTTCAAGCCTTCGTCGGCGTCCTCAGAGTAAACCCTCGTGATAGAAGCTCCCACTGAAGCCCCCTCCGATACATCAACTTTGTAAGGGGTTCTTGTGAAAACGGGTGCATTGTCATTCACATCCGTTATGTAAATCGTTACGCGGACTGAATCCGATAGCTTGACCTTGCCATTGTCATTCACTGTCACTGTCAACGTGATGTAATTCTGCCCCGTTGTGTTGACTAAATTCTCACGATCGAACGATTTTAGCGTCTTGATAAATCCGTTTCGCAGGTCTATTCTAAAATCACTTTGTGAAGCCGGCAAGTTGTAGGTTAGTTCTGCATTTCTTCCGATGTCTTTATCCGTGGCCGTGAGTTTCCCAACGAACGTGTCGGGTGGTTCGTTCTCCTTTATTTTGAATACGAACGTTGTGTTAGTGAATTGGGGGCTATTGTCATTTTCGTCCAAGACATGAATGACGACGGGCACTTGCGAGGATCGTGGCGGCTTGCCTTCGTCTGTCGATGTTATTGTCAGAGAATAATAGTCCTTTTCTTCCCTATCCAAAGGGTTTTTCACATAAAGAAATCCATCAGGGAATATGCCAAACTTCTCGTCCGTATTACCCTCGGAGATGTAATAGGAGATTCGTCCGTTAGGGCCCAAGTCGGCGTCCGAGGCAGAAATAGCGAAGAATCTAGTGTTAACCCTAGTTGACTCGAACAAGGAAGTTTCATACGAAGTGTGGTCGAAGACAGGAGTGTGGTCATTGACGTCATCCACAATTGAAAGGATCGAGTGCTTCGTAGCAAGCGCTGGGCTCCCATTGTCAGTCGCAATGACTTCTACCGACATCAGAGTGCCAGGCTCACTTGTCACGGGCTTATTCAAGTAAATGACACCCGTAGTCTCCGATATGCGAAAATTGTTCTCAGGGTTGTCACTTAGGGAGTAAGAAATCGTTCTATTAACACCGGAATCCCTGTCAGTTGCTCGGGCAAAGTACATTTCCTGACCTACAGCCATGTTCTCCGGTATGTGAATCTCGTCCTTATCTTCAATGAAAATAGGGTAGTTATCGTTTACGTCCAAGATGGAAATGTTCACATAGGTAAAGCCAAATGTTAGGCTACTTTTGGCCATTATTTTCAAATTATAAGTCATTCTCTCTTCGCGGTCGATGATTGAATTTGTTGTTATGACGCCACTTCTTTCATCGATTTTGAATACTTTTTTATGGTCGCCTTCTAATATGTAGTACGATAGTGAACCTACTGAGTTTCTCGCATTGATTTTTCCTACAAATCGTCCACTCAAGTGCTTTGTCGTACCTTCATCTTCCACTATCTTGAAAGTGTATCCATTATAAGCATCAAACTCTAGATTTTTCCGGTGTGAAGTCTTTATAATTTCCACAATCGCATTCTCACTAGCTTTTCTATTGCCTTTATCTTTACATGAAACAATTATCGTATAAATGGGCTTTGAAGCTTTGCTGAAATCCTTTTTCAGTATAATACTGCCAGTCCAGGGGTCAACATCGAAAATTCCATCGCCGCCGCTTTCTAATTTGTACATAATTCGCGCATTTTCACCCTCATCTAAATCGAAGGCCTTGACTTGCAGAATCTTCGTACCCGGAGGTAAATCGTCGTTTACTGAATCGATGTATCTTTGTGGGTAGAATACCGGGTCATTATCGTTAACATCTTGGACTTTTAGGAAGACAGTAGCGGTAGACGATTGCGGAGGAAAGCCTTGGTCTTTAGCCAAAATGTGTATCTCATACAACGGTATCCTTTCCCTGTCTAACTCGATAACAGTACTCAATTGACCGGTAACGGCATCCAAGATAAACGTATTTGGATATTTCCTCTCCACACTCGATTGTAAATAGTACGAGACCGATCCATTAGTTCCCTGGTCGTAATCCGATGCGGTTAGTATTACAATTTCTTTTATTGGCTTCATGTTCTCGTGAATACTAACATTTATTTGCGTTTGCGCAAATGTCGGCGCTTCGTCGTTCTCGTCTAGAATTGTTATTTTCAACCTTGTGTACGCGTACTTAGGGTTGGGCCCTCCGTCTCTAGCTGAGACATTCAGCTCCACTGTACCTTGCACTTCTCTGTCTAAGGTGAGCCTTGTTGTTACTAACCCAGTGAAGTTATCAATAGAGAACCATTGCAATTGGTCGCCGTCAGTAAAATCGTAGAAGATCTCAGCGTTGACCCCCGTATCTTCGTCAGTGGCCGTTATACCGGCCACATACGTCCCTGGCGGAGCCAACTCACTCAAAACGGCCGAGTATTCAGATTTTTCAAACATAGGCTCGTGGTCATTGACGTCATTGACATGTATGATCAAGAAGGACGTGGCTGTACGCGGTGGCGTGCCTTTATCAGTAGCGACAACTGTTAGGTTATATTTGCTTATCTCTTCCCTGTCTAGGACTCCGTTTACGTGCACTATATGGACGCTAGACGAGTTATCTAATCGGAAGTGGTTCAGTTCATTACCGGCCACTATGTTCACTGTGGTGACACCGTTTAGTCCTGCGTCGAGGTCTGAGACCGATATAGCGGCAACTAGGGAACCGTTCTTTGCGTTCTCATCCACTGTAGCGAAACTTGCTGAAGAAGGGACGTATATGAAGGTAATCACTGGGTCGTGGTCGTTGGCGTCAATTAGGTTGACAGTGACGTACGTTCTAGCATCCTGTCTTGGCACTCCGTGGTCTCTTGCTATCACAGTCAGCACACAGGTCATGTTACACGTCATGTTACTGCAGTATTTAGGACAGTTGAGCTTTTTAGTCGTCGTTATGACGCCAGATTCGGGGTCCACTGCGAATTGTTTCACTGTATCGGTCACTTCGTACGTTATCTTACTGTTTTCACCCAAGTCACTATCCGTGGCCGTCACTTTTAGCACTGTAGTCCCAGGTGGCACACTTTCGTTTAGAGAAACTGAGAAGTCACTTTGATCGAATATCGGCGGGTTATCGTTGACATCCAGTATAGACACGTTCACTTGAAGGTACCCGTACTTGGGTGAGCTACCACCATCCCTAGCTGAGATGTTTAAGATGTAAAAGTCATTGGTTTCCCTGTCCAGCTTCCCTGTTGTCTCTAGGTGTAGGTAGGACGTTTGCCCACTAGGGTTCACTGTGACGTTGAGCCGGAACTTTGCCTCGCTATCACCGTCAACTATCCGATAGTCATTTGTTATGCCGTTTTCACCCAAATCGCCATCGGCCGCCGCATCCAAAAGCAGCCTTGTCCCAGACGCAGCGCTTTCGGAAAACGCCACAGCTATACTCGGCTCTGGGAACTCTGGGTAGTTATCGTTGACATCCATCACCCTGACCCGGACTTCAATGGGATACGTCGGCTGACTAGACAAGACAACATAGGCGTAGCGCTCCATGCTCTCCCTGTCGAGCACCATGTTGGTCTTTATCTCTCCCGTGACAGAATCCAGGACGAATTCCTTCGGTGGTTCGTTAAAGCGGTAGGTGAAGCCAGGTTTGATGGGGATGCGACCGACCGGAGTCCCTACGGGCTGGTCCTCCAGCACCTTCAGGTCGACGCCGGTGTCGACGGCCCTGGACTGCATCACCTCGCCCGCCGCGAGGCTCAGCAGAGCCAGAAACCAAGGAATCCACATCCTCAGGGCACCATCGTCCGTGCGAGCGGGTGAGACAAACATCGAGCTAGCTGCGTCCCGCTCGCTCCTTCTCGCCGCTCTTAGGTATGCAACATGGCGGTCCTCGGAATATCTCACGGGGCCGTCACATCTACGGCCGTAAATACACGTGACACTGCGCAGCACTTGTTCACTTTCGGTCGCACACTGCGTTTGTGGCACTAGTTAATTCACATGAACACTCGTTGTTGATATTGGTCACGATTTCAGTTATTGTTTGAGTTATTTTTGTTTCGTCGAGTCGCGTTCGGAACGCGCGTGGTTCTCGCGTCGCGGTCGGTTGGGCACTGGCGGGTGGAGGCTTTCATGCCGCCCAATGTCCCCCCCCGCGGCTCGAGCCTCTCCCCTAGAGCTTTGAGACCCCGTGTGATGATGATACAGAGATAACGGAAGGCGATTCTACTATTTATTGTTCGCCGCGGCTCGCCCACCGCCTTTCTGGGAAGCGCGAGCGCAGGTAGATTTTGATAATGTTATGTATGTCTGTTAGAGCTTTTTTTTGTAGGTTGCATTTCTAGTTTCTGTTTATTAGTTGTTTCCGCGTAGTTGATTCCAAGGGAATTTGTTGTTCCTTCCTTTTTAGCCTAAATTTGTTTAAATTAATGACATCTACCTACTGGTTGCATATTAACTGTTAAAAATAACTTAAAAGCTAATTCATTTAAAGTTGGTGCCCTACTTATAAACGTAGAATAAATCATATAGGTATCGAAAAGAACTTTAGTGCTATTATTTAGGAATACATATTATTTATTCGAAGCTATTCGTTGTAAGTTTTCCATTGGCTGGTAGTAAGAATAAAGTATAAATACATACCAATTGCAGTGATCACCTTCAGCCCTATTTTAGTAAGAAAATTTCAGGTGTGACTTCACGATATTGGATTTAATAAATTCGTAATTTGTGTTGTTGCCATATTCACTGTCTGTTAAAAGAGTAAGGTGACTTTTTATGTTTTTCAAAAACTATTTATCATCAACACGTTTCATGCCCAAAATTGCATGGCATGAACCAACCGATATGCTGTCATACCCAGCAACTGCTAAGGCCTTTGCGTCTACGTAATAAGATAATTTATACTTTATACAGCGTCCAGTGGCACCTTCACTCACACTAGATGGGTGAAGAGACCACTCGGCGCTGCAGTGCCTGGGACATTGCTAGCAACTCCCAATTATTCGAAGAATTTTCATGGGGTGGTTAACGTCCTGGGGCGTACAGCCCCTCTACCCTTGACGCATTTTTCAAATACGGCCGCAATATGGCGCAATTTACAAAATTTAATATTTTACAAATTAAGACGCATTTTGTGTTTTTATTGAATAAAACAGCCTTACCTTTTAATAAACATTACGAAGTATTTAAAATCAAAGCGTTACTATGCGAATTCAAAGAGAAATTATTTTTAAAACTTTTTCATTTTGATCGCAATAGCGTCAAGGGTAACTCCCCAGGACGGCCATGGCCACTAACATCTTCTCGGCCTTTTGTGAAGAGCTTCTGCCACTTTTATACATTTTATTTGCTCAAAATAGACTCGCCAAATGTCACAGTCAACATTTCAAGTACACACGACAGCACGTCAGACTGTACAATTTTGCTATAAATTCCCCCCTTACGTAACCGAGTAGACAGCTAGCGTGTAAGCGTTAACGTGCTGTCGAACACTAAGTTTGATTAGTTTCAACAACTTTTAATATAGATTCTTGTTTTCTATAGTTAACAATCGTTGAGCACACCAAACCACGTCTAACCTTTATATCTGTCAAAAACAAACCAACAAGAAAATTTAAAAAGCTGATAATGTCAACATTTATGTTGGAGACAGTAGACATGTGTACCGATGTTACAAAAAATATAATTCAACAATAGAATGTGCGTAGACTGCGCAATTCGAAAAGTCACTTTACTTTTTGAACAAACCCCGTAATTTCACAACAAAATACCGATAAAATAACGAATAACGTAAAAATTACCTTTACTTCTCTAAACCTGCAAACCAACACCTATAAGAAGAAAGAAAGAAAGAAAAAATCGGATTGTAGCTCCAAACTGAGTGATGGTTTTTTTTCTTTCACAGGTTGCGTTTCTACAGGCTCTCTTTATTATTAGTTACTTCCGTATAGTTAGTGTAACGGTGTTTTTTGGTCAAACGGATGACGTTTTGTTTGTGAGCAATTACTTGCTTGGCCCAGTTGCTTTTTTTTTTCTTTCACTTAAGCACTTTTACTTTAAAGCTCTAATGACCGCCTCGTGGGCTTGGCAATAAGTTGGCGAGTACTTTTTTATGGTCTAGCTAGAGGTATAGATATTGAAACTTTCTTATGGTTTTTGCAGTAATTAATATGAAGATTAAGGCTCATGTTTTCATTTATTTACTTGTTTTTAAGTTATTTGAAATTAAGTTAATATAATGGCGATAACTTGTAAAAAAATGATAGACGTAAAATGTAAGTTCTGGTGAAGCGCGTTGATGTCTTTTCTATCGTCGCACGAGATGAACCATTCGTCAGTGTTATTGCCATATTATTAATGCATTATTCAGTAATACAATCAATCCGCTTCTGAAAAACTTTATTGAGATTTTTATAAAGAAAAAAAAATTCGCCCGGAACAGAATTTTAACCCGCAACCTAAAAAACCACTTTTGGCGATAAAAGATTTTATTCGTAAATTCTAGGATCTGGAATCTAAACCTCAAGTCCAAAAAATAGTTTAGCAAAAAACGCATCCAAAAATAATATATGTTTTTTTTTCCATTGGCGGCGCTTGTTGTGTGTGCCTTATCACCTTTTTAAATATTCTTATTCACAGGCATTGTAGTTTTTAACCCTACAGCGACGTTGTGTCATAAAATGGCACTTAATTTTGAGACATTTCTTGAAAATTTGCTTCGACATATGGGCTGATGTATAAAGAAAAAGAAACAAAACCTACTTCATCTTATTTCAATAAAATTGATAGTGAAACTACTCACTAGAGCGTAATTTTATTACGTAGGTAAGTTCCTGAAAATCAGTCTGAATTTACTCATTGTATGGTTATATACATATAAAATTTTCGATGTTTATAATGTTGTATTGACGAATTCAAATAATTTAGGACCGTGGGTTAAAGTAGCTCAAGCAAAAATGTTTTAATCCTCATAGCATATTATTATTATTTTTAAGTTTCCTGACAACTAAATTCATTTTAGTTTGTTCCCCCATACTCCTGAAAATAATGCAATGGCGCCACCTAGAGGCTGATTTTAGCAAAACTTCATCTCTACTTCGCTCGAGTGTTAGATGTCACACGAAAGCTGTCCACTGGAAGCTTTTACGACATAATTACAAAAATTCAACACTAGATGGCAGTCTGTGATACATTTTGGTAAAATATTCAATTTTAAACATTGCTCTACGTCATCTTTACGACAAATTACAACAGTTTTTAAAAGATACATGTTTTTAAATAAATTATAAATATTTTAGTCCTGCTATCTGACGGTAAGTTTCACTAAGCTAATCGCCCCATGGTGAAGCTCTACCATCAACGCAACGGCAAAAGCTCTCGAAAGTTTTAATTCATTCTGTTTATCATAGATGTCGCTGGTTCAGTATTTTTTTTACAATTATCTTTTATTTTAAAATAAATATTTTAAAAGGGCGAAACGCATAGTTCATTTAATTAAATGAACTATAAGATATAGATATTTGGTTATTACCTCTCACTGTGTAAGAAAGTAGCGGTGAAGCTTCTTCTTCCACCAAGATATTGTTGAACAAACAGTGTCTTAAAATTTTGCGAATGTTTTTCCTTTTCTATCGGTAACATCACTTTGTACTGTTATTTAATTAATTGATTATTTAGACAATCAATACATAATTTACATTGCATGCTTGAATGATTTATGATTCTGATAAGATAATATGATTTATGGTTTTAATTGTTTAATAGCAAATATTGCTACACTTTTTGGGAAATAATAGGCTGAAATAAAAAATTAAAATCGGCAATATCGTACAAGGCAGTACTCTTTTTCTGTATTATGCCAGTACTGTGAAGGCTGCGCAAAGTCAACGTGGGCGTAATTTCTCCGTAGCTAGGCTCCTACTCTTTCCAATTTGAAATTGGAACGAGAGATATTCGAAAAACGAAATGCGAAAGGATATTCGTCACGTGTAGTGAACGGAAGTATGTTGTATTCAAAAGTACCTACCACTGGATATCATATAGGACAGTCCTGGAAAAAAAACATAAACTTGTTCATTGGTGTAGGATTTCATTTTGATTATCACCATCATATTTTTTACCCTTTTCATCGACATTTTGGCGTCGTTGCAGACGTGTGATCACGGTTATGATTACCTATCTCTGTAATACTTTACTTTTATTATAAACGAAAGAGCACGAATCAAAACTGTCCAAAGAACGACCCCAGCTTCTCGAAAAAGGTCAAAGGTCAGCACTGTGTTAGTACGAGTAACTCTCTTTTCTTCATAAATAATAAACTGCTCTTTTAGTACCATCTGGGTCTTGTTCTGAAGATACCTAATGCCTTTAAAATAATTATTGTGGTGTCTTTTAGCAGCATCTACTGCTAGTTTTAAGGGTTCCGTAGCGTGCCAGTTAGACCCTTTACTATATTTTCACCGTTTCTTCATCTATTAGGAAACCTGCAGCTGAGTTAGCTCTGTCGCTATGACCTTTGGGCCATTTCAGGCGTTAGATTTACATTGCGTACCCGATTAGTACATTTGAAAGGTTAGGTTACTAACCGGCCATTCAATGTATACCTACATTGAATGGCCGGTTAGTAAATCGAATTTTCATAATAAACTATGAAATTGTAAACCACTTTTTCTATTTTCTAAAGCACTAACCCGTACTAGGGAACTTTATAAAGATTTTTATAAGGTTAAAAAATTCGCTCGGGACAGGACTTGAACCCGCAACCTTCTTGCATTCCGTGCAGGCGCTCTACCAATTGAGTTTCAATAAGGTTAGAAAATTCGCAAAGACAGTACTTGACTCGGTAGGTCAATTGGTAGAGCGCCTGCACGGAATGCAAGAAGGTTGCGGGTTCAAGTCCTGTCCCGAGCGAATTTTTAACCTTATAAAAATCTTTATATGAAATTGTAGTTTTATGATATGGGCCACTTGTCTTTCCTGTGGGCTAGGTAGACTAAGCTGAGAGGATGGTAGAGTTATTCCATCTTTGAAACATGTCCCAGGTGCTGCAACGTTCAAGTGGTTACTAATTCACCCTAGTGTGAGCGGAGGTGCCACTACACCGTCTTAAAATCCCTTTATTCCATCCTGTCCTACTGATCGAACTGTTTCAACATATATTTTTTTCAATGTGTCAAACTAATTACAATGATTGAACAGTTTGGCCACCCAAACAAAGTTTGAACACCCAGGCGCTGGGCGGATGACATCCGCGAACAGGCGGGTTACGATTGGATGAGAAAGGCAGCAAACCGCCAACACTGGAAATTTTTGGGAGAGGCCTATGTCCAGAAATGGACCAACAGAGACTGCCAATGATGATGATGATGAACAGTTTGGAAGTTTTGTTTTATTCACAATTAAACACTTGATACTTAAAAGTAAAATACACAAGTGGTAAAGTTAAAATGTACAAAACAAGTTGTTGTTTGGACAATAATATCAGTCTGATATCGATTTAAGGCAGGGTGAATAGTGAAACTCCTGCGGGAGAAGTATTAGCAATGACGCATCTCTTATTTGGATTCGCATGCAAGATACACTAAAGAAATCGAGAAAATTGCCATATCAAACCCTAGTATTAGGTAAGAGCTATCTTATAAGTCAAGTTTCGTGTTGATGTTCGTAATAGGCTTGAAGAAATTTTCATTTAAAAACTGAGGCTGCTGCTACGTCGTCGTCTCATCTCAGCATAAAAATGGTAGCTGGTACTGTGCACCTTGGCAGGCCCGTATTTTTTGGTGGGATGGTGCGCGCGGTTGCGCCGTTTATGCAGTATTCACTTGCCCACTGAGTAGGCGATAAATGAGTGGGCGGGAAGAAAGATCACATTAGAATATGCTGACCTTTACTTATTATTTGATTGTTACGAGAAGCCCTTGCTTGGTACCAAGTGGTCTTCTCGCACTTCCCGCAAGGGTAGTGGCGGGCGTTCCCGAGGGATCTTCCGCTGTCCGTGGCTACGGTCAGGTCATTGGTGGCCTTCCGGGCGGCGGAGGTCTTAACTGGGAGGAACCGAGGTTAGGGGTCATCGTTGGACGTCGTGGAGTCAACCAGGCTTGATGCGCGTGCAACGGGGCCAGCCCGCGCAGGCTCTAACTTAAACACTGCTGTGGTCTAGTGTTTTTAGGATATTGCGGCGAGACAAAACCGACTCTATCCCTGCCATTCTAGCCAGGTAGAAATCGCTTTCAACGATTTTTATTTTATTTTTATTTTTTTTCAATAAAAGAAACAACAAATCTTACACTGAAATTATATTTTATTAGGTTCTTCCTTTTTTTCTCACCATGTCATCGTAGTTTTTTTTATCTTCATCATCGTAGATCTTTTTATATTATATTTTATAACCAATTTTCTATCTATACATTATTTTTAATATATTATGGATCGTCATTAAAAATAAAATATCTACTTTAATAAAATACAGGAACAATGCTAGACTTTTTCTATATAAAATATAAACAACCAGCTATTTAGAACTGTTTTTAAATGTATATCTATTAAGATATTACAAGCATTTTGATATATAGCATCTAAGTTTTATGGACAGATATTTTGATTATTATATTACGTTTTTTAATACACAAATTACTAAAAGGCTCAATGACATTGCAGGTTCATTCTCGTTAAAAATGCAATGTATTTTCTGTTTGGAAAATGTACAACTTTTATTGGAAAATGTAGAAAAAAATAACTATTCGTCTATTAAATGGACAGTAATAGTTATAGTATATATAAACCAGTTTGTTAACCTAATAATACTTTACAGGTCACATTCATAAGCCTAGACAGGATTTTCAAATTGATTAAATACGTACTTAGAACTGAATGTAATTTTAATTTGACATTACTTGAAAAACAGATATGTATTTTATAGGTTTTAAAGTAGGTGTTAATGGAATGATGTATTAATTAAAAATAATAACTTAATATAATGTTCCTAATTGACAATATTAATATTGGGCGAAAGGGCAAACATAAAAAAGGGTGTAAGGGACCTTGTAGGCCTCTTTAGATATAAAACAGCTAGTATATAGGAGTTCCACATTAAATATACGGAATCCTAAAGTACATTACTAAAGCCATAAAGCTATCATATCACTGAATCCTCCGACCTTTTTAGAGAATCACAAAATTCTTTCGTATTTATCTTTCTTAACTTAAAAAAAACCTTGTACCTACTAAGTGTACCTAGTTTTTTTCTTTGAAATATCATACTATTGTCAGCATACATAGTTATAAATTTAACAATTTCTAACTAATTTTAAAAGTATACAATGATAGATATATTTAGGCCAAAATAGCAAAGAATAAAAGTCCGCAGATGCGATAATAGGTTTCTTTTAATGGAGACCAAAAAATAATGATTGAATTTGAAATATATTTTTGATAAGTATCTATCTAAAGAAGTCTTAGAAATAATCAGTACAAATATTTACAAACTGCGCCTCTGAACGCTTGACTTTAGCTGCCTTAAGAAGGGTGTCAACTCGTTTTTTTTTTACTTATAAAAATTATATCATGCTAGACCAACGAGACATTTCTCGTACTTATTAAATTTTAGTTTTTGTCACCAGTATTTTAGTACAAAAAATATCTCTATTGCAAAACATTCAACATTCACTCTAAAAGATTATAGTCGCATCTTTGTACGTTCATTACCCGTATGTGCTTAACAGTATCTATTTTAAATAACTTCTCTTTTGTTTTTTTTTATACAAATAAAAGAAACGAAGTAAAGTTTTGAGAGAAGAAAATAGGAGTTTGTTGCATCAATATCTCAATTAACAATATAGAAAAGATTTTTTTAATTTACAAATAGCGGGCAATTCTATATAATGACGGACGACACTGAAGAGGGAAATTGATTTGCGATTGGCGGTTTAAAAAACCGAATATCGTATTTTTTTTTTCGTTTTTTCTTTTTTTTTTCTTCTCAACCTTGCCCGCTTTGACGCAATGGATTTTTAAACTTTTATTTACATTTTTCTATACAATAGTTCAGTCTCATGATTGGGGGATGAGCAGGGTAGTCCGTTGGGTCGCTTAGGTCGCTATACGATGTTTCAAGCCTCGGAGCTCTGCCACCAGATCTGAGTCGCCTGATACAAACCGCTTGTTGATCCTCCTTGGTTGGGGCGCATGGTTCTGTTTCTGTTGACAATACAAACAAGCTGTTAAAAACACCCTTGACCTGAATCAATGTTTACAATGCTTCTGAAAATCGGAAGGGTGCACGATATAGTGAAGGGGTATACAGGGTGCACTCTAAGTCGATAGCGGAACTTTAAGGAGGCTGTCTACTGATCAATACAAACAACTTATACTAGGTGGCGAAAAAAATGGAGCGAAAAAAATATCAGCTGTTTCATACATTTGGCGCAGTACTGAGTCGACCTTTTGTATGGAACAGCTGATATTTTTGCTGATATTTCAGCTGTAGAGCTGCGATATGAAATACGATTGGGCATCGTCAAATCCTATTTTTTATTCTATAAATCGAAAATATACACTAATATAAGATTTGAATATTTTCTTAATTTTTTATGTAAATATATTTTTATTAATTATTTATAATTTTTAAAAGTTTTCTGTATGACGTCAACACTGGCATTATTTAGGAGGTTCATTGCATTCATTCATGCTTTTATAAAATAAAAATATGTTGACGTTTGACAAATGTCAGTGTCAAGTCAACAAGAAGGTTATTTTCTCAGTTATTTGACACTTTTGACAGTTGTTGTTGACGAATGTATTTTATTAAATATTTGTAGGCAATGGAACTACCGCATTAGAGGCTATGATGACGTCATCGAAAGAAAAATGAAGTAAACATTTTTGGCGATAAATATTAATAATCCGTTTTAATTTTACTTATCTAAACCCCTAATAGTAATCAGTATCTCTATTCCTCGAAATGGTTTTCATTTTACGACAATCGATGCCTCACTAATCAATGCCCATTGCAATGAAAGATAAAAAAAATATATGTAGCTTGTACAATTGTACATGTCCCACTAGCTGGGCAAAGGCCTTCTCTCAGAGAGAGAGAGCTCAATCACAACGCGTGCTCAATACGGATTGGTGATTTTAGAATTTGAGGGTATAATGCCTCATACGCTCAGGTTTCCTCGCGATGTTGAAAGGTATTCAAACTGTTTTCTTTTTAATATCAAAGCTCTAACTTCGTTATTTATAAGGCAGTTTTTTTTTTCACCAAAGGTCGCTAGCTTATGTGAGGGATCCATTAAACTCAAAGGCAATTTCATCTGAGCAGAGAAAAAACTGCTCTTGGCAAAATTAGGGCCCATTGTGGCATCATAATGTATTAGGCGCACAATTCCCCTTTGTAATATCAAAAAGTATTGAAACAAAATCAACAAAACTCAATTGTACCGGTGACGACAGCGCTTTGATAAATAAGGGAGCCAGGGGGTTAATTGTGTAACATTTATTGCGATCCCTTGTAAAGGTACATAATCGTAAATTTGGGTGTAAAAATGCGGTTGCACTGGCTACACGTTAAAATTCCATTTGAGTGTAGTTATACTGTATGGTCGCTGGCTACTTAAGTCACACATAAGACATGACCGTCCCCTGCCACAACAGTCGCCATGACCGAATCCGGTCGGATGGAATCATCATCATCATCATCATCGCCATCATTATGATCGCAATTGGATCTTTATAATGAAAATTTCTAAGTTTTATAATCATAAGCTCTAACAGAACGAAAGAGGCACACGCCATACAAATTGAAAGATATTGAGTGAACGATTTTGCGATTTCGTTCACTTGATATTCTACGAAGACGAGTCACGATCGCTAGCCCGATCGCAATCGCCTTAAATGACAACCCATGACGAATAAACGCAGTAAATGCTGAATAAATGATAAATGCTGAGTCAGTGACCCTTTTGGACACTACAGTACACGCCGTCACCCGAACTATAGGTACCCTAATCTGTTTTATGTTTTGTCTGATATATTTTAATTTAATGTGTTGCTACCTGTATCAATTATAGAATTTATGTATGTCTAAATAAATGATTATTCTATTCTATTCTATTCTATTCAGTGTGAAGTTCAGAAACATCTTTCCAATCTCAAATTGAAAGCCATCGTGATTGATGCTAAAGTTAGACGATTAAGCGCCAGGTCGGGCTTCCTACGCTACCGTCCGCCCCTCCCCTGCCGCGGCTGTGACCTGCGCCACCCCCCCTCCCCGTGACGGCCCGGTCGCGCTAAAAATAGAACCGAGAGTCTGTTTCATGAGGACTACGTACAGTCGGCCACACGCTAGGATACCCCTTTTTGTTCGATTGGCACCATTATGCCGCGCGCGGGAAGACCTGCCGCGGGGTATCCTAGATTGTGGCCGACCGTACAACACAAGTCTATGTCACGCCTTGATGACTACTAACTTTCCTTGGCATGTTTGTCTCGAACGGCATGGTTCACGAGCGGCGAACCAACCGCCAAACCGAAAAACAAAAGACGACCGAGTTCCGGTCATCATTTTGTTTTTGGTCTCGTTTGGCGAAGAATTCCATCGAAAAAAAGGGTTCACTTACCAAATCATGGGCCTTGGTTTCGGCTGCGAGCAGATGAGTGATCTTCTCGTAGACGGAGTCCTTTTTGTCCTCCTTCACATCCTTGTGATGATGGTGATTGGGCTGAGCAGGACGGGGCACCATGATCTCGTCCTGGCCCAGCTTCAGCCGCAGCGTCGGAGCAACAGTTGTCGTCGACACGGACCTCTTATTCCCATTCCAATTGATGAAGCTCTCATCGTTTGGATAGTCGTCCTCTTCAATCCTTGGCACTGTCTTTGGTACATGGTAGAGAGGCTTTCCAGCCAAAGCCTTCAGCTCCCTCACATCCTCATCCTCAGAGTCGTGGTCTTCATAATCGTTGATGGGTAGGGATCTAGCCTGGCTGGCGTATTCCCGGCGCCTCTGGGCGTCTTGGGCCATTTGAGTCAAGATGAGATTGTCCAAGAAAGCCGCGTTCACGTCGTCCATGTCACTGGACCTCCAGCTAGGTTCTGTCTCGGTCTCGAACCAGGTCTCCTGCCCCACTGGCAAAGCCGCCAATCTCTCGTCTTGCATGATCGGGTCTTCGTCTGCGTAGTGATTCAACTGGTCATAGTAATAAGGGTAGGGAATTCTTCCATAAACCTCGGCTGGTGCGTGCTGCACGCTTCTAACCGACGGCTCGCCATAGGGATACTGCACTTTAGGAGCATAGTAGTAATCGTCCTCGGGGTATTCCCGGGGCAAAGCTTGCACGTACACAGGCCATGAGGGGTAGGCTTTCACTTGGGTCGCTAGGCATCCGAGCAAGAACGCCCACATCACACTGTCAAAGAAAAGGCAACGTTCAATTTACGAGTAACAGGTTACCTATCCTTAAAGGTCAAAGGTCCTGAAATATTTAATCCCAGGGGAAAGACAGGTAATTTCGGCAAACATTTACTTACAACCAACATTATTGACTCGTTATAATTAATCTTTATTTAAATTGATAACCTCAATGATTGATTAAAAAAGCCACCCACCTGAAGCTCGGGATCTGCATGGTTGCACTTCACTATCACTGAAATGGATGTTATCCGATCGCCGTCCGAGATAGGACTGTGTAGGCGAGCCGACGTACCTCCCTTATATAGAGGCTGTCGCCCACGCGCCTCCCACACGTTCTCAATGAAGCCTCCCTGCAACCCCTCCCCTCGGAGCCTCCCCCCGGGCCCCCAACCGCTGGATACTCGAGTATCGATCGCCCGAGTATTATTCATCTTGCAGCCGAGCGAGACTCATATAAGAATGTGCGAAAGCCCACTTAGTTACTGCTCTGTGACGCGTGTGACTTGGGACGTATTTTGCGAAGAGTTGGAGATGAAAGCCCAGAGCGGTCGATCATGCGGTGGGGTACCAAAGAACGGTTGTAGGGGTGACTCGGGTCCTTTATCTGAGCTTAAGAACTTCCGCTTGTCTAAACATGTCTCAGGCGCTGCGTCTGAGTGGTAATTTTTGAGTGAGTGGATGCCAACGGAGTCTTCATAACTCATCAAATTAGATGCAAAGGTCTAGGTGGTTTCCCACTCTTCCGTTCAGGTTGGTGACGTATCCATTGTTTAACGTACACGTGTGTACGGTAACGAGCTGCAACTCTTTGGGACACCCTGTATGCTATTCCTCTGGTATACCCCAGGGATCTCTAATGGATCCACGGCTTTTTTTATTATATTTGCATAGAAAGCTCTTCCTGCAGCGGCTTTCATAAGCGGTGCATACACGATCGTTCATGCACGATAAATATGTCTCCCTCGAGTATTACCGCTGTCACACATGCGTTCACACGCTCAATCGCTGCTCCATTTACATTTCATGTATAACTCTTGCTGCCGATTTCTGATTTGAGAAATTCGCTAAGCAAGCACTTAAATATTGTTCTTGCGACTTAGGATAATTTCCTAGGATAACTATGAAAAACGACAATGAAATCATGCCACTTTGACATTTGGTCGTTACGGACCGGAGGAAAATAGTCGTCTATTATGAAATAAATACCTAAAGTAAATAACATCGTGTAAAAAAAAATTGCTACCATTTTACTGTGAAAATAAATTAAATTGGCTGAGTTAGATAGCTCTCACCTAATTCTAGGGTTCTATAATATGAGCACTTTTTCGGTTCGTTTAGTATATATCTTATATAGATTTTTCTGTGGGCGCGGGCTATGTCCTCTACATGGAGCCTTAATAGAGTCTAGGTAGTTACAAACCTCTAACAGTAAGGCCAATAGCGCACTAGCGGCCAAGCCGCTGCGGCCTGGCCGCCTAGTGCGCTATTGGCCTAACAGATAACCGTAGGCGTTCATGAAAATAAAGAGGATTACATAATTAAAAATTCGCAAAGAAAGCTTCATTGTTATTTTATTTCGCAATATTATATTCTAATAACGGTCTAGTTTGAATCTCATTTTATGTTTGGGGACTGGGTTTAAAAACGATCCTTCGTGAAATAAACCACAAAAAACCAATCATATCAAAAAACAATGTTACTAACCAACAGTAGCTTTGGTTAAATTATTTATTACTAACATCTTGTATTGTGTTTTATGATCCACATAGTTGATCGAAATAAATCAATTGAATTTTATTTAATTGCATAAGATGTGATTGACACCTTGTTTTATTTTATCCCAAACTAAACCACAACGACCTCACATTGAAAGATTAAGCAACGTAACATGAAGCATCAAGATGTGATGGATTGCTCTATTCTCTTTACGAAAATGGATTAAGGCTCAATTTACACCGCCGCGGAATGGAATGGAAGCGACTTTTTACAACGAAATTTACGTAGCATAAATTCTCAAGAATGCGCGAGGATTCCCCAGAAGACCCTCGACTTTTTTTTTTTTGCTCGTATTTAGTTTGTAGGTTAAACAATTGACATAAAGTTGACTAGTCTATGTTGCAAAAAGTCGCTTCCATTCCATTCTGCGGCGGTGTGAATTGAGCCTAAGAAACAGCAAGGCGTTATCTCTCACCTCGTGAAAAAGGAAATGCAAATTGGATTTTGCTCCAGCGAAAGAAGCTTCGAGAAAACTGAAACAAAACAATATTGCAGCTTACGCTGTTTCTTTCTGACATCACAATTCACAACACAAGTTCATTCAAGTGGTATTTATTTTCCACTTGAGTCTTCTTTTGCAGCTATTATAGATTTTTCGCTTTAAACGAAAAATATTTGCCTGCAAAACAATTGGTCTCCTTCTGTAAAAAAAAAGTAGAACTGAAATCATGACGCTATCGTAAAGGACCTTTAAGGCTGGAAGATAGTAGTGTGGCGGGAAATTCAAAATTTTCACATTTTTTTTACATTTTGTAGCTAAGCTATTTTTGTTCAGCGATTTTTCGTTCGCGAGAATAAAACCGTATTCTTTTCATTATTGTAAACAACAGAACAACAATAATTCAGTCGATTATGTGTTCTGGTCTACGACAAGTTTTTTGGGCAGTACCACTGCTTCGTAGACCAGAACACATAATCGGCTGAATTATTGTTGTTCTATTGTTTACAATAATGAAAAGAATACTTTGTTATTTCCGCGAACGAAAAAACGCTGAACAAAAATAGCTCAGTTTAGCTACAAAATGTAAAAAACTGTGAAAATTTTGAATTTCCCGCCACGTTGCTATCGTCTACCCTTAAATTCTGTTTTGTATAATTGCGACGACCGTTAAATTATTTTAGTTAATACGATAGGTATATGATTAGCAGAGAATCCATTTTAATACGATTCAGATTTTATGCTATAGGTACTGCACCATCCAAGTGATCAATTCACTCATTAAGTCTGAGTGGAGTCCACTGAATGCTCTATCAACCATCTACAAAACAGAATAATGCCAAAGTTCTTTGATCCAGGTAGAACAGCATCCCTTCCCTCATTTAGCGTGAGTACCACTGCAGGCTGTAGAAATCATCTCTACGTACTACAAAAGGTACTACAATAAAATTGTTACGAATGTATACTAAGTAATGTGAGAACATACAGCAGATGCTGAAATGCTTCCATTTTGACACAAACTGTGTTTTATTTATTATGTAATCTACTTTTTCTTGCATGTAAAAATTTTTTTTGGCAAATAAATATTTTTCTATTTTATTCTATTTTATTCTGAATTGCATAATGCAGCTCTGCCGTAGAATTACCCGTAAATGCTCTGCCGAGCAGCCGAAAAAAATTTTTACATGCAAGAAAAAGTAGATTACATAATAGATAAAACACAGTTTATGACAAAATGGAAGCATTTCAGCATCTGCTGTATGTTTTCACATTACTTTAGAATACATTAGTAACAATTTTATTGTTACATGATTATAAAATTGTTACTAATGTGTTCTAAAGTAATGTGAGAACATCAAATTATCTGAAAACCCTTAAATAAAAAATGCCACGGGAATTGCTCTGCCGTAGAATTACCCTAACATGAACGAAAACTCGGAAAAAGTATACCATTCCATAGTTCCAACAGATTCTCCATGAATGAAATATCATGTCTGTACCTACCAAGGTTATCTACCTACTCATGCTCACCCACACACACTCACACAGAGATACACAAACGCACACTCTTGTATCGTACTCGTACGTTACAACCCCTACGCCTTTTGGCCGCGATTATACCCTAGGTTTCAGGGGGTCTACTGGCTAAGATGAAGCCGATTATCATTGGCAAAAATCGAAGTTCGATTTATGAAAAATGAACTGAGTGGCAGTAAAACGAACTGGGTGGCAGTACATTTTTCATAAATCGAACTTCGATTTTCGCCAATGGTAATCGGCTTCGTCTTAGCCGGAAGACCCCCTGATACATAATATATCATTTGGGACGTAGGTTTTAGTTGTTTATAAACATCAATGAATAAGTGCTTAATTAAAAAATTGTAATACCCCCGACACCCACGACATAAAACAAAGTCGTGTTAGTTACACATTTTATAACTCTAAAACGGGTGGACCGATTTTTACGATTTTTGATTTGTTGGATTTCTCTACGCCCCGAATAGCAGAATAACTATTAAAACAACGGAAAAACTCACGAGAAAAAAAATAAGTCTGCGCGGACGCAGTCGCGGGCAAAAGCTAGTATCTCATAAACGTTTGAATTGATTTTGATAAGACGTAGGTATGAATACTCGCTAGGTATCATGCTTTCAAATAAAAACCGCATCCAAATCGGTTTACCCGTTTAGGGCTACGGTACGGGGGCCAACTTCGAATCTCGAAATAAAAGTCAGCAGAATTTTTTTTTCGAGGTTTTGAAGCTGGCCCCATAGTAAAAGTTGCTTGTATTGATGAGTTCAGTTACCCCCTTGAGTATCACAGGACCTTTTTGTAACACCGTGTACAGCGTCCAGTGGCACCTCCACTCAGACTAGACGGGTGAAGGTGTCATTAGTCGCTGCATAAATCATCTCAAATAAGTCGTTGGTCGGTGGAAAAGTAGTTTGGTTGCTTGGAGAAGTATTTTATTGCTGCAGGACGTATTTTACGCGGTGCGGCGCTTATCAAGAGATTTTACATCTATAGAAATGTTACTATCTATTAAAATTTTCAGACAGGGTGAAGGAAACGGAGGTCCTTACCTTACCACGTCATAAAAAGAGATTTTTAGACGCTTCAAATACTTAAAAATTGAAGAAAATGCACAAACACAACAAGACTACTCCGCTACAGTTACTAGGAGGCAAATGGAAATGGCAGGTAGTGTTTACGCAACAAAAAAAAACCAATAAGGTTTCAACTCGTCAAAGTTTTGAACCTTCGAAGTTCGAAAAGTATTTTGCAACTTTTATTTTTTTAAAGGAAGAACTACATAATTTCCTAAGGTTCTGTTGATGTCGAAATCTAACTTCCGTAGAGTTGCGTAGCAGTACTACGTAATTCGTTGCTACGCCAATGCTACGATTACGCCCGAAATCGTAGAATTGGAGTAGAAATTGCTACGATGTCAACTACTTATTCATGCAACCAAAAATGTCGATCAGAATAGTTCTATGACATATTGTATTTGAGAGATGGCGTCTTTTGGCTGCGGAGGCCTCCAGGTAAACCGTTCTATCATTATAAAACATCATCAGTCTACTCTACTTTTTAGCCGACTGCGATTATGCCTATAAGATCGCTGGTATGGGACGCAACGTGCGTCGACACAGTAGCACAGTCCCATACCGCAGCGACCGCCTGCTGCGCCGGCGCAGCTGCGGCGACAGCAGAGGGGAACAAGAGGCGCAAATATGCAGGCCTGGGACAGGGCTACATATTTGCGCCTTTCGGCGTAGAGACCCTCGGGCCGTGGGGACCAGGTGCGCGAGAGATCTCGTTGCGCCTGGTTGATGCCTCAGGTGACCAGAGGGCCAGTGCCTATCTCGGGCAAAGACTGAGCCCCGCCATCCAGCGGGGCAACGCCGCCAGCCTTCTGGGCACCCTTCCGAGCGACGGCGGCGTTCTGGCCCAAATTTTTTATTTAAATTAAGTAGGATGTAAATTAGTATAGTTTTCTTTTTTTATATATTTCTTATTAGTTTAGTTATGTACATTTAATTCTGTTTAATAAATTATTCAACATCAAAATAAAACGTTGAACAACAGAATAATTTATTTAAGCAAAATGCATGCACAATATACATTAGTATTATGAATCAAATAAGAAGAATTACAGAGAAAAAGGTATAGTTAGGTACATTGCAGATCTACTTCATGATGATTAAAATGCATGATATTCATGGTGATCCCCACACTAGGCCTAGCCTGTATCGCCTGTATTATGCACGGTTACAGCAGTGTTTCACTACCCACATTGGCATGGGTCAATAAAACCGACGTCACGTATCAACTTGTCTTCGGATGCACGACGCGTGGGCGTTGGGGCGGTCCTGCCCCTCTACCCTTGACGCATTCTTTTCAATATAGTGGAATTTACAAAATTCATTATTTTACGAATTAAGACTCATTTTTATTGGTATTGTACAAAATAGTATTACCTTTGAATAAACATTGCGAAGTATATAAAATTAAAGGATGCGATGTAAAAGAGAAATCAAATTTCAAAGTTTGTAAATATGAACGCAATGGCGTCAAGGGTAACCCCCCTGTGGAGATTTTCCTTCGGTAGAGAGTTTTGGTTTCCTTTCGTATTGTCTGCACGTCTATCTACACACTTGAGTACTCATACTTGGTAATAAATATCAAAAATTTGTTACATAACTTGGTTGTAGCACTCAACCAGTGTAAAGCACGATAACTCTAGTGTTATTGGTTTCTTGTTTTTGTTCTTTCAACCACCACGTTATACAATTTAAATTCTAAAAACCCAAAAAAACTTGTAACACCCCAATCTAATGCAGTACATACTTAAACTTATATTGCGTGTGGTTTTGAAAATAAATGTTTTAAATACAAATGCAAAATAGTAGATAATTGAACGAGCGAGCGAAGTTCTCCGAGTCTACTGGAACAATCCGGCGTTTGTATGTTTGTATGTATGTATGTATCTATGTATGTTTCTATGTACGTATGTATGAATGTTCGTTCGATGATAACTTGAGTAAAAGTCGGATCGTCATGTGGTAGGCAGGTAAATGAGCCAAATCGGTCGAGGGGTTGCTGAGATATGGGGTCGCGAGTTCATAGTTCGGGGCGAACCAATAATAATAACATCACATAGCTCATCGCTCGTTCATCGCTCGTCTCTATAGACAAGACTGCTAAGTTATCCTACTAGTATGTTCCTTTATTATGCTGAAGGTAACCTCCTCGAACGCACACTGCTCTCAGTCAGGGTTCCTATTGACGTCACAGACCCTCCCGTCTCTGACGTCAAGTTTGGACGGCCGCCAGAAACACCGCCGCCCCCTTTCGTCTTAGCGGGCTGTCGCGTACAGGATTTTTGTTGACGGTTGTGAAGTAACAACGAGAAGTATGTAACTCTTTATTGCACAATAGAAAAACATTTTACAAATGAAAAATTAAAAATAACAGGACAAATGGCGGTCTTATCGCTAAAAGCGATTTCTTCCAGACAACTTATAACACCACTCTTTTTGGGTCGGGAGTTAAAAACTCTCTCAGCCAGTTCATTATGCTAACCCTGACACAAAGAGCAGCCTTGCAATGTATCCTTCAACCACAGCTGAAACAATAGAAGAACCACTTTACTTCGGTTTTGTTTCAAACATAAAGCTATGAGTAGCTCTGAAAAAAATGCCTTTACATTTTTGGAGGTTTACAAAGAAAGGTTGCCTACTTAGGAAACGTTTTAAGAAATAAACGTTAACAGCTGCTACACACCATAGTGATGGGCCAAACAAAGGGGGAAAAAAGGCAGGAGGAAAATGACATGGCTGTGTAATATTAAGGAAGAAGATAGCAGCGTGGCGGGAAATTCAAAATTTTCAAAATTTTTTACATTTTATAGCTAAACTGAGCTATTTTTGTTGAGCGATTTTTCGTTCGCAGCAATAACATAGTATTCTTTTCATTATTGTTACCAACAGAACAACAATAATTCAGCCGATTATGTGTTCTGGTCTACGACAAGTTTTTTGGGCAGTGCCACTGCTTCGTAGACCAGAACACATAATCGGCTGAATTATTGTTGTTATGTTGTTTACAATAATGAAAAGAATACTATGTTATTGCCGCGAAAAATCGCTGAACAAAAAAGCTCAGTTTAGCTACAAAATGTAAAAAAACTGTGAAAATTCAAAATCGTCCACCCTTAAGGAATAGACCGGCATCAAAACCGTGGAGCAATTCAGGACAGCCATCAACATTACAGAGAGCGGTGCAGGGAGCTGACTGCCAACCTCCAGTGATGGAGAGGCACTTCAAGCAGAAGAAGAGGATTTCATTGCAAAGCGTTCCCTTCAACCTTCATCGTCTATACCTCGGCTAGACAATTTGAAAACCTGGCAAGGGACAAAGAAGGATGGATTGGGATCTGGGGTTTGAACTCACGCTAAATATAAATTTTGGCGAGGCCGAAGGCCAAGCTCTATTTCACGAGGCCGAAGGCAGAGTCCCGCGTTAAGCGAAGCTCAGAGCGGCTCGACAACGCCCCTTACCTAACCTAATACTCCAACCCCCCCTCGTCAGACTCAAGAGGTCTACCTACATCTCACAGAAACACTAGTAATAGTTGTAGATTTTTCATTATGCCAGCAAAGGGCAAAGGTGGTGTCCCAACACGTTACGGGTTTTCAGGTAGAAAACTGGGATATAAACTACTCTTATGAGTCCTAACAACATGACCATAAAATTAATCGTAGATACATGCGAGTTTGCGATCTGTCAGTATATTATCTCAATTGTGAAGATATTAACTGGCGTACTAGAGCACTTCGTCATATCGAATAACAAGACTCGTTATAGACATGAGACCCTGGAAAGTTCCCCATGCAAAATGTCCTTGACCGTAGCAGCGAAATATTGATAATAACAGAGTGCTATAGACATTTGTGGTTCGGATAACAAGTCCGTAATGATAGGTTTTCACCAGATCCTCGTACCACGGCAATTTTAGTTAATTTAAAGGGTGGCATTATTAGTCGTCGACTCAAGATCGAACTCAAGTAGGTGATCTCATAAAAGTCAAATATTTTTGTCAAACCTTTGCTAATGTCAATGTCAATCTCAAGATAGTGTCTATTAATATGCTGACAGCTACTCAAGTTTGACATTAGCCAAGGCTTGACATTAGCATTTGACTTTTCTGAGTTTACCTACTTGAGATCGATCTCAAGTAGGTGATCTCAGACGACTAATAATACCACCCATCATGTACGCATTCACTCATTATTCACCATGGCACTTTCACGCTTTAAATTTAATCTGCTCATAGTTTATCTCTTTTCAATTTCCAAGCAGCTAGAACTCTGATCGTTGTGAATTGTGTATGCAAACATACCCTTTATTTTGTCATAGAAAATATTCGATCAAGGATTCGGTGTAGAAAATACGAAATAAACATTCTGTTGCCCGTTATTTGACACGTGGATGGGAAAGCTATCTAAAGCACATTCTTGCCAATGTATAAAAACTTAGCGGACGCTAAATAAATAGTATGTGGTAGGTAGGTAATTTATTTAACGTCCGGTGGTCACTCTCACTATGGGTGAAGTGACTACTTGGACTGCTGCATGATGCCTGGGTCACAGGAAAGACAAGGCAAAACGAGCCAGGCCAATTTGGCCGCGGGTTCTCTTACGATGTTTCTATTCAGAGTTAGCGAGTATTATTGCTACTACAAATTCACTATTCACATCTACAATAAACGCTAATACCTCAGTATTTCTCATTCCAATGGTAACAATAACATTGTAACTGAATACCTAACGCTACAATGAGCATTTCATGGAAGCTTTAATTTCATGCTTAGTTTAAATATATATAAATTCTCGTGATAAGTAATTACTTTTCTTGGTAACGTTCATTACGCTGATGTCGACTGTTTCGACGAAAGTTTTTATAGGGATGTTTAATATTATTCAGTACCGTAATTTAGACTAGCGAAATGTAAGTCGCAAACAGTGTTTGATAGGCTGTGTTTTCTCTCTCATCTTGGGATATACGATGTAAATAAATTAGAGTAAGATGCAACCTATACTTACATATGTCTAGGTTAACAATAAAAAAAAACTAATAAATACCTCTAATTACAATTTCTGAACGAAGCGACCAGGATTTATAGTTTTGCCTTGTACCTTCATGACTTGCCCATTCACCTAGTTTCCGCTTAACGTTGAATTACGGAACACCCTGTATAATGAATAAGCAAACAGTATTTTGTTCGAAGCCTAACATGGGGTTTTAGCTAATATAAAAATCAACTCGCTCATTCCAAATGAAACTTAACTTTTCGGAGCGCATTTTAAACCAATTCCGACCATAATGAAAAGAGTCGACAATAAAAAGTACCACCCACATGCGCTGGCCAATTTTTCTCAACAGCATTTAAGTTTGGTATGTAATGCGACAGAAACGCGGGGCAAGCCACATCTGGCCCTGCGAAACTTAGCTTAAATATACTAGGTACCCTCTTGCACATTTAGTAGACTAAACATGTTCCTTTAGGCTGGGGTTTAGTTTAAACTTTTGTTTGCAATTACCTGCTTATAAAAAAAAACTAAGGCCTTTGCATCTTCATAATGAGATGATTTATACAGCGTCCAGTACACCTTCACTTACACTAGATGGGTGAAGAGACCGCTCGGCGCTGCCCCTCTACCCTTGACGCATTTTTCCAATACGGCCGCAATATGGCGCAATTTACAAAATTTAATATTTTACCAATTAAGACGCATTTTGTGTTTTTATTGAATAAAAACAGCCTTACCTTTGAATAAACATTACAAAGTATGGTTGAGCCGCTTTTAGCTGTGCTTCGAATCATGGGATTCGAAGCTGGTACCACCTATCTCCGCGGACGTGCGCCAAATGTAGGGCAGATGGCACTACCAGCGCACAACCTTTTTGGGACTGAACTATTTTAAAATCTGCTGTTCAAAACGATTTGAATGTGACTTTTGACATTTTGTCTTTGCTTGTTTTCTGTCATGAAGAAAAGTCGTGAAAAATGTGTCGTGTTTTTCCGCAAAAGTAGTTCATACTAACCGCCGCTGTGAACTTGTAAATCGGCCTCCGCCCGCTGCTGTCTACACCCGCTCATTACCCTGCTCGAACACAAAACTTTGGTGTTCTGCGCCTGTGGCCACACTCGCTGGCTGGCTCTGCCGCCGCGTCCGTTTGCTGCGCTACACTCAAGGTGCGTACCGCTTTGATTCTTAGGATTGGTTGCGCGGCTACTGGCGGCAACCTACGCTCCGCCCGCTCGATCCCTCCTGGTACTTTCAACAGCATTAGTTTTTTCCACTTTTCTCCCCTAGTGGGGCTATTGACACACCCCCTGTGGGTCTTTACAACCACTCATAATTTTCCCGGTTTCCCCCCTGGTGGGGCTATTAGTACGCCCTAAAATATTTTTTATACTTTCTATTCTTTTCCGCTTTCCCCCCCTTGGTGAGGCTATTTACACGCCGGTCGTGCTGTATGGCACGCCACACCAAAGTATTTAAAATCAAAGCATTACTATGCGAATTCAAATGGAAATTAATTTTAAAACTTTTTCAATTTGATCGCAATAGCGTCAAGGGTAACCCCCCTGCAGTGTCTGGGACATTGTTTAAAATGGAGTAGGCTTGCCCAGCACCTATATACCTGCTTATAAGGGCACTATAAAATGCTCTCTATTTTTTTTTTGTATTTGTCAAGTTGTCACCGCCAGTGCCCTTGGTTAAACAAGTTTCTTAGTTGGGAAACAATTATGCCAAAGTATTAATGTCAAAATGCGTAATTCGGGTCATCCGGGTACAATTTACTAGAGCATTAAAATCATTCTTAGTCCGCACGTAAAATACGTAGACAAATATTATTTGCATAATAAATATTTTTTGTGACGATTTTATTTATTTATTCATTTTGCTAGTGTAGGTACATGTTAACCAGTTAACTAGTTCAGGCAGAGGAATCTCACTTTTTAATTTATTTTCCTAAATCGCTAACCTGGGGCTCTACCGGCTAAAACGAAGCCGATTACTATTGGCGAAAATCGAAGTTCGATTTTTGAAAAATGTACTGCGACCCAGTTTATTTTACTGCCACCCGTTCATTTTTCATAAATCGAACTTCGATTTTCGCCAATGGTAATCGGCTTCGTCTTAGCCGGTAAACACCCTGCCTACCAAGTTCCCGGGCTCAAATCCCGACTCGATTGAAATTTAGTTTCTCGGTACATGTGTGAAGCACATTTAGAAAATAAGATGCGTTTGGTGAAACAGGGTTATTACATAAAAAGATAAATGCCATTCTGTTTTGGCCAAGCGCCCACTCTTGGAGTATCTTCATTCTCTTGCGCTTAGTTATAATCTCTATGCGTTTTCCAATTCATAGGTTCCAAGATAAGTATTATTGTACACTAGTCTAATGGAATTCTAGTACGTACATAACCACTTATATTTATATTACTCTATATCTTAATAGCCTCGTTATCTTAGAAAATGAATATACATATTCTACAGGGTGCATTCTAAGTCGATAGCGAAACTTTAAGTAGGCGGTCTACTGATCAATACAAACAAGTTGTACTAAGTGGCGACAAAAATGAAGCGGAAAAAATATCAGCCGTTTGGCATTTGGCGCAGTACTGAGTCGACCTTTTGTATGGAATAGCTGATATTTTTTTCACCACCTAGTACTAGTTGTTTGTATTGATCAGTAGATAGCCTACTTAAAGTTTCGCTATCGACTTAGAGTGCACCCTGTAGATAAACACGATAGAGTATTGAAATTGTAAAACCATAATTAATTGTGTCATCAATGAAACCAAAGGTGATAAAAATTTTTAAACTTAAACTTTCGTGAGCACTGCGCATTTTTCTATCAAATCACGGCCGTCTCGTTCTCCATGAAGAATGTCTCCGAATGAGAACCGAAACTAGTCGGCTACATCGACAAATTACTAGTGAGTAAATCCGTGATTTAATAGAAAAATGTGCAAAACATTTGATTATTTTTTTGCATTTTCCCTGAACATAAATTTATTCTGCATTCCTCATGTACCTACCTACTTCACTTGTATGTACAATTGTACATCCCCATGTATATTCCCACAGATTTCGTGTATATTCCTTTTTCTGAACTAGGTACATAAGTAGATTTCAGACAGATGCTTCACATATACGTGTAGAAGCATTTTATACGTTAAGTGCACTCTTAGATAGTTAAAAAGCAATAAAGTATTATGGAAGTTTCACTTAAGATGCACACATCCGAAAATCGCGACATGCTATAACTGGAAAATACTGAATATAAATAACTATTTTTTTAAAGTTGTAAGTGGGTTTCTGTCGTAAAATCACGGTCGACAGCATTTATGTCAATGACAGTTTTCTTTTATTATTAATAGTTTCAGAAAAATATCTAAAAAACCGCAGAGATATTCTCCGCAGAACTGATTTACTTATATTTAGTTATTTCGAGTGTATTTTTTTGTCGTACATTACTAAAGCGACTAGCATTTTCGCAAAAAACCCTATCTTTTTCTGTAACATTCATCCCCATTATTGCCTAGTTATCCGTGTTTTCGCAATATCCCTAGATTTTTGCAAAAATTCGATTTATCAAGTCTTCCTACGACTTACACATCATAGAGACACATCAAAGCGGGATTAGACATTCGTGGGCGGTGTTGGTTAGGTGGGTGTTGTACCCTTAAAATAGATTTCTCTGTATGTCCCAAAGGCAATTAAAAAAAGTCAGTAAAAAACAAAGGGAAATTATAAGTCAAGCCACAAAGTTTTTTTTTTTGGCCACGTGATCAAACTTCTCATTTTATAAGTAAGCCACGGGAAAATAAGATAGCTTCTAATAAACTAATTCGTCTTTTTCACATCGCCAACTAAATATTCCAAAGAAAGCGTCAAGTAAAGTTCAACAATTATTTTAACTTGTCCACTGATTTATCTATTGCAACCTGATTTACTAACTCAGCCACGGATTTTACAACTCATCACCATTATACGTTTTACAGCTTCAAAAAAAGGTACACAAAAAAAAAATTCAAGCTTCAATAGACAACCTCATAAATTATAACTTAGCATGTAAATTAATACAACATATTCTTTTATTGCGAAAGAAGCCACTATACGATTTGGGACTCGACAGCGACCAGCCATTTACACCAATCAGAGAGTGCCATTCGATTCACGTACTGACGAGTAGTCACGTGTATTTGTGACTACGTATCAGTTGCGTTTTTTTTACTCAATCTAATTCCAGAAAAATGCTCCTATCAAAATAAAAAAAATACAGGCCGGTGCGCCTTTTTTTCCTCGTTCCAAATATGTATGTAACTTAATTTTGGAAAAAAATTCAGTTGCGTGTTTTTTTCTCATGACGGCAGTATATCTTTATTTTAATTACGATACGTAAAATTAAGGTATTTCAAAGTACACGAATTGATTTAAAAAAAAAGTATTTTATTTTGTTTCCCTTCAATAGTTCCAGGGTATTTTAGTGGCCATAATTTACTATTTGATGAAAATTCTTGGTAAATTTTTACGATCAATTAATGTAGGTCGAGATAAATTTTAAACGTACTGAGTAGTTACTGAGTTATAAAATTAGAAGCTAATTGAACATTTTTTTGGTGTCATATATTAATATTTTAGAAGTTTACTGGTTGAATGCATATTACAAATTTAGATGTCAAAAAATAACCACGATGCTGAGTTGTATTTAGAGTGTCTTACATACAAGTTATCTAGTGGCTAAGATAGTATTATTTAGATGCGCGTTGATTGTGGCTGACTTAGTAATTTAGAAGGCAATGTAGATATTTAGAGGCGTATAATGCTATTAAAAAGAAGTCTGTTTAATTACAACCCAAAAACAAACAGAGAGCTAAAAATACCATCCTGGTGCCTGTTTCATATAAATACAATTCATAGTTTATTATGACAATTCGATATAGATTGCGTAGTCGATTTGACATGAGGTTACAAAAAAGGTTTGTTTACAAACCGACCTATCAATGAACATCGAATTGTCATAATAAAATATTTATGTCAGTTATATGAAACGCGGGCCTGAAAGCGGCTTTATTTTCCATCACAACACACGCCAATAATTGCACAACCTTAGTACGGTCGGATACAAGAACAAAAGATAATTTTCGTTGATAGAGTTTAAAGTTGAAAGATAAAGGCTGCAAGGGCATAATCAGTAGCTGTTAGCCTTTGCATCTACGTAATGAAATTATTTATACAGTAGCCAGTGGCACCTTCACTCACACTAGATGGGAGAAGATAACACTCGAACCCTGCAGTGCCTGGGACATTGCTGAGATGGAGAAGGATTACCCAGCACTTATACTATTTTTTTTTATATTTATTTCTCAAAAAAACACACATAATAACAATAAATAACATTTGCCAAACTGCGCAGTTTGTCGGCAACACTCTTGGTACTTACAGCTAAAATTCTTTATACTTAGTAGGTTACATTACAAAGCGTGACTTGAACTGTCCAGAAGGGATGGGCCGGGGCCCAAAAATAAGTGTTTTAGTTTATTTTTAAATTGAGGTTTTGTAATCTTTTTATTGTTACGTTGTTCATCTGGGAAGTTCTTATATAATGTAGGAGCCAACTTGACAGCTTAGTCGGCCTAAAGTGACCATGGCAGCTCTTACCGAGCGCGGCATAAGGGCGCCAATCGAGAAAAAAGGGGTATCTTAGCGTTTGGCTGATTGTACGCAATTGTTAGAGCTACAATAAAATGGTCTTAGAAGACAATCATTGAATTTTGTTTTATTTTTTGAGGTTTCTGGAAATTTATAGTTATTTGTTATGCAAGGATGCAACAATATTGTTTGCAGCGAGTGCTTTTATTGATACCGAGCTAGCGAAGTTTTCTAAAATTGAGCCACGAGCTTAGCGAGGAAAAAAAACTGAACGTAGCGAGTTATTCAGACGCAGGAGACGCAAATAATATTGCATCCGTGTGAAACACACCACTTTTCATCTCAGGAAATTTTTATGTTAGATGCAAGAAAACCAATAGGCATCTAGGTACATAAAGGTTAGAGAAATGAGCCTCCTGCTACTTTGCTTTGACAGATGAGTCAAAGGATTTTCTTTATTTATTTTTATGCACCATAGGGCGTCGCGTTCAAATTTCGAGGCGCGCAAAAATGCAGATAGTTTAAAATAGGCTTTTCCACTATCGTATGTTACAGTAACAGCATATTTTCCGAGACTGGGAGATGAAAAAATAATGATGTTCTCCGTGCACTCTATATATAAACAACAACTCACCTTGAGTAAGTATCAATAGTAAAGTTGCAGCCCTAAGTTTTAACTCTGACGAAGTTTAACTTACGGATGCAAACAAAACCTGCGTCCTGCGTTGTGGCCCCAGCGTTTATTGGACCACGTGAGCACGTTTAGTTGGTTGTCGTCAAAGTGGGATGTTTGCTGTTTTATTTTAATTAAATTACATTTTATTTTATTTTAAAGGCCGGACAAAAACCTTGTGCGAATTAATGTTTTGTGTTGTGTAATGCCCATTCGGGATGGCTTGTAATATTTAATTTATATTGATCATATACACCGTGGAATTTTAGTGGTTTTAAAGCCGAAGGTATTTTGTTGCACTGGTGATTCTGAGCCAAATTACAAAAATTCATACCAAAACGCGCGAAAAAAAAATTCACTTCTCCATACAAATGGTGTCGATTGGCGATAGCCGTTTGTATTGGGAAGTGTTTTTTTTTTTCGCCCGTTTCGAAGTAAAATTTTGGAATTTGGCTCAGAATCACGAGTGCAACTAAATACCTTCGGCTTTAAAACCACTAAAATTCCACGGTGTATATGTATAGACTAATTAGGATATTTTTTTATTATTGTTATTGTCTATTATGTGTCCACAATAACCGAAAGGTTGGCATGGGCCAAATAAAGAATTTGGCGATGTTTTATTTTAATTACGCACCCCTTATTTTTATGCCCACAGGTTTATACATTTTCTTTCAGGAATAAATCAATCACAGCTTATCGACGGTGGCGTGCATATTAATTGTAATTTTTTGATATTCGGATCTGCATATAATGATTCCACTGTAGTAGATAGAACGAAGAGATAGAAGCTCGATAATGATTCCACTGTAGTAGATAGAACGTTCTAAGTAACTTTGTTATCTAAAGGCCCTATAGTAAAGGGCGTTGATAAGCCTGAAACCACGAAAAAAATATTATCTTCTGCTCCATTTATTGGTGACTGCACCAATAAGTTTGTCTGGTAAATATTGCTTTTAGCAAGAAGACCGCCCATTGTACTAATACGTTGTAAGAAAATTCTATGTTAATAATTCTTTGGTGTTTTGTATTAGAATGTCATTGTTTGGTGTACAAAAAAGAGTATTCTATCTATCTATCTATTAATTAAAAAAAATAGTACTCGTAGGTACTACAGAACTAAAACGGCTCTTTAAAATTTTACAGGACCTTTACGTAACAGGCTGTGTAAATGTTGATGATACGTGTATGTACACATGACAGCACGTCAGACTGTACACTTTTGTTGTAAAAACGTCCCCTAACGTAACCGATTAGAGTGCTAGCGTGTAAGCGTCAATGTGCTGTCGTGTGTCCCAGAGGTGAGAGGTCAAAACAGAGCAACGTCACCTTTTGTGTCCTGAAATAAATTCACGCGGGCGACCGATTCAATTTGCGAGAGACAATTTGATAACATTCGTCACAAATGGTTATCGATCCAGCCCATACGTTTAATGGTAAAGCTAAAGTGGTTTCGAAAACGTAGGCCTTTGCATCCACGTAATGAAATGATTTACACAATACAGCGTCTAGTGGCACCTTCATTTACACGAAATTTGTACGAGGTAGTGGCCACCCCTGTTGTCAAAGTTTTAAGGCCGCCCATAAGACCTCTGATGTGGCTTAAAGTTTATTAACGGGACCAAGTTTAACGTGCCTTCCGAAGCATGGAAGCAATCAGATATTATTGCCACTAGCGGTCACCCATCCATAGACTGACCGCGGCCGATGTTGCTTAACTTTGCCAATCGATTAAGAAATAGTCCAACTAGGCTGTGAGCGCTTCTTGGAGATTGGTTTGGTTAAATCACCACTCGGACGCTGCAGTGCCTAGAACTACGATTTAGAAGGCTTGCCTAATAGTTAGAGAGCTGGTGACCAATCGAGATATTTTTTTGTACAAGGCTAGGAGTTGGTAGGCTGATAGAGTACACTTCGCTGAGTCTGGGAAAAATATTTTTTTGGCACGGTCGCGGTTGAAAGTTAGATTTTTTCGACTTTGAAAGTTTAAATGTATGGGTTCAGTATATTTTTTTTGTCGTACAAGGCTAGAAACTTCTAGGTTAGTTATTGAGACTCCGTTGAACAAGAAAATATTTGTTTTTTTGGCCGAGCGTGGTTGAAAGTTTGATTTTTATAACCCAAAAATTCACACTTTCTAGGTTATAAAAAACAATATTTCTACCGCGTTTGGCTAGTAATAAATAGTGATTTCGTGATCAGCGGAGACTAAAAAGGCAGCCTAAAAACTCCCAGCCTTGTAGACAAAAAAGAAATGACTCAACCCATACATTTAAACTTTCAAAGTCGAAAAAATCTAACTTTCAACCGCGACCGAACCAAAAAAATATTTTTCCCAGACTCAGCGAAGTCTACTCTATCAGCCTACTAACTCCCAGCCTTGTACGAAAAAATATCTCGATTGGTCACCAGCTCTCCAACTATAACACCAAACCGACCGGAAAGCTTACAAGGAAGGCCTAGCCCACGTGTACGGTACGGTATAGGTACGTCCGGACCCAACTACCTACCTATGTCGCGGATTTTTTGCTGATATTTTCCTTCGCGATTAGAATTTTTTGTTGTAGTTATTATTAGCAAAGATTGCAAAGAATATTCTGATTCTTATAGTAGAGGATTAGTTTGCTGGTTGTAGGATAAAAATAAGGAAACCCCGGGATTGTCCTTCTACTAGGATGCCATCGACACGCCATTGCGTTACAGGCTACCCCTGGTGCTCAAGTCTGGGGCAGAAGGACAAAACCGGGGTTTCCTCATTTTTTTCCTACAACCAGAGAACTAATCCTCTTGGATTAGAATCAGAATATTCTTTGCTGTACCTACTAAAAAACATTAAAAGGACCGACAACATTAATAAATCGTAATTGAAGCCATCAGCTGGGAGCCCATATTGGCACCATTGCATTACAGGCTAGGTTTTCTTCGTAGAATCTCGAATACGACATACCCGGGAATTTGCCCCCAGGGCCTTTAACACAATGGCGCCAAAATGGGCTTCCGGTTGACGGTTTTAATTACGATTTATTGATGCTGTCGGTCCAGTGTCGGTCCTTTTAATGTTATTGTAGTACAGCAAAGAATATTATGAGTCTAACCCTAGAGGATTAGTTCGCTGGTTGTAGGAAAGCAACGAAAAAATCCCGGTTTTGTCCTTGTATCTAGGAAGCCATTGATACGCCATTGTGTTACAGGCTAAGGCCCCAGGTCTTACACGTTACATAACACAAGTTTCCCGATGACAGTTGGCAAATCGAAGTGCACCGACAGCGGGGCGCCGCGCGGACGACGAACCCGCTGTTTGTTCCGCGGTGCCGGCGGCGATGCGTTTCGGCAGGGGGTTGGGCGTCTCTATAACCTAGGGGGGCAGCCTTTCAATCCTCCCGAACGTAGTCTAGCTCGGTTTGACACTTTAAAACTAGCGTAAATAGTAGAGGCGAAAAAACGGTGGAAACTGCAACGTCAAGCTTAAAATACTCCGTCCAATTTTAGTGGTTTTAAAGCCGAAGGTATTTTGTTGCACTGGTAATTCTGAGCCAAATTACAAAATTTCATTCCAAAAGGCGCGAAAAAAAAATCGCTTCTCCATACAAATGGTGTCGATTGGCGATAGCCGTTTGTATTGGGAAGTGTTTTTTTTTTCGCTCATTTTGAAGTAAAATTTTGGAATTTGGCTCAGAATCACGAGTGCAACTAAATACCTTCGGCTTTAAAACCACTAAAATTCCACAGTGTATATGGAGGCACTTGGCTATTTTGCTACCGTAGGCGAAAGGTGGAAAATGTACTCACTGTTCATTACTTTTCTGTTATTACAAGTTCTTTTAGTAACGAAACGTCCAAGCCACATTTTGACTAAGGTGTAGAATTTGTGAAGTTAGGGCGTGTAGAGTTAGAACCTTGGCTCTACATGAGATTTGATAGCTTTTTGACAGTGCGAGGTATGGTCTCATCTTGGCAACATTGTTTACATGAAAATATTTTTGGTGGGATAACCTTTTTAACTAAACGAGAAATACGAGAAATACAGGAGCGTCGAAGACCTGGCTGATTTAACGTTGAATAATATCGCTAAATGGTTCAACTCGAGTAACCGTGGTGAAGTCTTTCAAGCCTTCCAAATGTGATGGTGACAAATACACTATAGCAGCATTTTGATAGAGCAAGTAGATATTCTGCCTTCTTCTTTGCTTGTATCTCCGAGTTGAGCTTTGAAGTTAGCTCCGCATATTGTTCGGTCTTCCTCGCGAAATAATAATATGTTTTTGGTAGGCAAAAGGCAAAATTAATTGTAGAACATTGGTGTAGAATATTATTAGCAATGGTACTGGGTTTTTCATTAACAGATAGGTAGATAGAGAACTCTTTCTGTTAAAATGGTTTTAGAATACCTAAGATTTACAAAACACCGGATGAGCCAAGCCATACACGCTATTGGCTCCGTGGCATGGCGATGCGTTTAGGGGGGTGGTCGGGAGATTTATGGAGGGGCGGTCTTTTCCAGAAAACCTGACAAGGTTGGAACTGAGACGCGCGCGGTAAGCAAACTCGCGTCGAAGCAACCTTGTCAAAGTAAAAAAAAAAAAAGTAAGATGTAGCCTGTACATGTCCCACTAGCTGGGCAAAGGCCTTCTCTCAGAGAGAGAGAGAGAGAGAGAGAGCTTAATCACCACGCGAGCTCAATGCGGGTTGGCGATTTTTGCGTTGAGGGTATATCTAATGCCTCATACGCTCAGGTTTCCTTACGATGTTTTCCTTCACCGTCAGCGAGTGGTATTGCTACTACAAATTCACAAATGTACGTAACCTTGAAATTAAACAAAGTCGATACATGCCCGCACCGGGAATCCAACCTAGGACCTTTCGCTTCAGAGTCCACTGTTCTACCCACTAGACCACAACCGCTGTAAAAGTAAAATAAAGTATATTTTCGATTGACTTTGACAAGGTTCCATCCCATTCTCATCGCGCGCGGATAATAGCTTTGATCGTGGAAGACTGTAAGTCATGAAAAAGTAAAAAATCTAACAGTTGACCTCCACGTTAGTTTGTATTGTCAGAAATACTACAGCAAGAAGTATTTTCAGCCCTATCAATAAAACCATTGTGAGTACCATGTTTGTGCTACGGTTTCATTGGTAACTAAGGCCTTTGCATCTACGTAATGAGATGATATATACAGCGTCCAGTGGCACCTTCACTCACACTAGATGGGTGAAGAGACCACTCGGCGCTGCAGTGCCTGGGACATTGTTTTAGATGGAGTAGGCTTGCCCAGCACCTATACCATCCTGACAGCTTAGTCGACCAAGCCCACAGGAAAGACAGGTCAATACGTTTGGAGCCATCTGAGATGCGGGTTTCCTCACGATGTTTTCCTTCACCGTTAGCGAGTGGTATTGTTACTACAAATTCACAAATGTACGTAATTTTGAAATTAAATAAAGTCATAGATACCTACATGTCCGCACTGGGAATCGAACCGGGTACCTCTTGCTTCAGAGTCCACTGTTCTACCCACTAGACCACCACCACCACCGTTCATTGGTAATGTGTATAGATAAGGGGGAAGCGGATCTCACAAAGAAGTCCCTGCTATTTTAAAGTCCTGAACGAAACTAAACAAACAAAACTTGTAAAACTCGGTGTAGGAGTATTTACCTGTCCATTTCTGGTCCAACAATTTCAGCGACTACAGTGGCTGTTTACTGACTCTATTATGTGCAGTCTTCGATCAAGGATTAGATACAACATAGAACTCTGAAATGTGTCTAGAAAAATAAATGTCCAAACTGCCTTTGGGAGCTTATTTGCTCGTAGTCTATACAATTAAAGTAAAACTGTACACTAATGCAATAAGGTTGACATTCGAATATTAGACGTATGGTCGAAATGATGTTTCGTATTGTTCTATTGCTGATATCATTTGTTTCTGTGGGGACAAGTTTTTATTGTGATTTTATCACGATTTTATACGTAATGCGGATTCTATGGGATTTAGTTCGGTGTATGCAGTGCTAAGCTTGATTTCCTCCATGGTCATACCCTTGGAGGAAATGCAGACAATAATGACACTCCTCTAAGGCCTCGTCCTAATTTGTCAAAGGTCGCACGATCATGAGATGCGATGTATACAAGGTGTTACAAAAGTACCTAACTCTTTTTACAGGGTGTAACCTACTGGTCAACAGGATGTCAAATCTGTAAAAAAAAGTAAAAAAATATATATTTTTATTTTATAACATCAAAATTGAAAAAAATTCATAACCCTTTTGTTTTTGTTATGAGCTCAAATTTAAAAATATGTTTGTGCGTGTAGGTGCATTTACATAGCTTTGAGTTGTTAAAACATTGTGAAAGTCAATGAAAATAATATTTAGAAAATACTTTTACCCCGCCACATCGTTCACATTTTATTAATTTAAAAATTAACGGAACGTCATAGAGCAAAAACAATATTGAGGTTGTGTTCACCGGGTGCTATTACCCTGTAAAAAGAGTTAGCGTCTTTTGTAACACCTTGTATTATGATCGACGCGCGGTTAGGGGACTGCGAGAAATTTGAAAGTTGCTACCTTGTAAACAAAGTTCACTCTTGCCATCACTGTACACCAAAGCGCGGCGACGGCGGCGCGGCGGCCGCGTGGCAGCAACACGAAAAAAAATTCAAAAAAAAAAAAAACGTCTCTTTTGTCTGGTCTGCTGCCTACGCTGCCGGCGCGGCGCCAAGCAGTAAATGAGCTCCAGGAATAAGACATCCGTATGAACCTGAAGTTTGTCTGCTGTGCTAGGTACAGTGTACTACTACGATTCGTTATCATGTTTTTTTAAACTAATTTTCAGATTTGCGACGTATAAACGTATTTTGTTTAAACGAATGTTGACCGAGTGGTGACTTTACACAGGGAGTGGACACAAACCATTTAGGGTGGTATTCTAGAACAACACTTAAACTCAGTTCAAACTGGAACGCTACTTAAACTCTGTTTAAACTCGGTTCAAACTAGAACGCTACTTGAACTCTGTTTAAACTTAGTTTAAGTAGAATTTAGTAGTGTCGACTGTCGATAAAACAGTGCATGTTTTGATTTAAATATCCCTCCCTTCATATCAAAACATGCACTGTTTTATCGACAGTCTGAACTCTGTTTAAACTCAGTTTAAGTAGCGTTCTAGAATACCACCCTTAGAGTATACAACCTTTAACTAGTGTTTTATTCCCCAGGTATTTTTCGCTGTCCCTAAGCTAGACCTCAGGCATCCGCATATTGATCTACGGCCTGCATTACCAGGCTGGCCTGGAAATGAAATCTAGGTCGTGAACCCTCCACTGACCTGCACAGCCTCTGGGCAGAGCAGGGCCCTTAGCCTGTAACGCAATGGCGGATCAATGGCGTCCCGGCAGAAGGACAAAACCGGGCTCTCCTCGTTTTTCTCCTACAACCAGAGAACTAAACCTCTAGAATTAGAATCAAAATATTCTTTGCTGTACTACAAAACCATTAGAAGGACAGACAGCGTTAGCAAATCGTAATTGAAGTCGTCACCTGACAGCCCATTTTGGCACCATTGTGTTACAGGCTAAGGGCCCAGCTTGTTTACGCCTGGGCAGCCTCAAACGTAACTGGTTGCACCTAGCGTAGCGTAACTTTAGGCGATATTAATAAGCGATCTAGAGAGGACGCAGTAAAGACAAAATCGAAGCAGTTTGATTATGTATGTATGATTTCGCTTCCGGACAAAACAAATCCTCGAGGACAACATAATATTTTCTTAGTTTGATTATCTTCTAAGGCGTTTAAAGTCTAATCTATTTGTATGGGAAGTATACCCTTTCAAACAAACAAATATTCATCATAATCGGTCTACCTAGAAAAAAGTTTTGGGGTAACAAATATTTAAAAACCTGTGGAATTGAGTACCTTTTCCTTTTTTGAAGTCGGTAAAATAGTTACAAAAATAAGTAATAATAATACTTTCCAAAGCGATTTGCGCACCATATCAAACTGATGACTGAAACTGAAACTATTGCAAAAATATACTTTTTTTCTGTCAGTACCAATTTTTTTGCATGTGTCTGGAACTATTAGTATGTAAGCTTGTAATGAGTCGTTTCCAAATCAACTTTTTCCCGCAGATTCACACATAAATTTATAAATCTGTGTAAGCGAAATTTGACAGTAACGCCCTGGTGGATCTATGGCCACGCCTATGAGCGCCATCTATCAAGTGCTTTGAATTCAGCTTTTAACCGTCAGTTGATCACGGGCCATTGACACTGTTTCACGAGGGACGAACACAATGTAAAGCTGTTTCAGAGCTTTTCATCTCGCAGTCCGTAGCACTAAAAGGCCTAGTTCTTACTCAATCGGTCATCCAATCACCCCATAGTTAAATTTTGTTAAAAGTAGTTGGGTCTCTAGAGTACTACCTATAATTATGTTCAAATACTGCCAAGTGCAATCACAATTCACAAGCGCTTCCAATATGTTTGACGTTCGCAATGTGTTCTTTCACTTGTGTAGAAACTAGAAATATTATTTCGTAAATGGAGCGAAAAACAGGGAAAAATTTGTCAGTTATTGCATCTCAGAATATTCTGGGATTTCGAAACGTCTAGTTTCCTCCCTCCGTACCCCTTGCCCGACCCAAGACTCGCAAGTTGAAACTCTCAAGGCCTATTTGCCAAGAGAAGGGTTAATTAAAAAGTGTTTTGCAACAGACCAACTCCAAGTTTTCGCCTTGGTTGTCTAGCATGTGGATGTATATTCATTGCAAAGACCTATACATGTCACATCACCAAGGTGCAAAAATTTACACCAAAGTACCAACATACTTTAAAATTTACTTAAAATATATAATATTTGCATTCTTTTTAAAATTACAAGTTTTGCACATTTTTAAACAGACAAAGAAAGAGTTATTTACTTAGAATCCCCGCCGCATTCGTCTAAAACTCGATGTTGGACTCCGAAACACGTAATTTAGACAGCAGCTGTTGGCCATGGAGTTTCTAAGTACCTACAAGCTTTTTTGCGAACTTGAGATGGTCCTTAGAAGAATTGTCACTTCTTTGCAACTGTGGACAGTATGTATTGGATAGACTTGAATTCACGATTCGCTAGCCCTTCCATTCAGTCATTCCCTCAATGCTGAGGATCGAGACCATCATTGAAGGTGGCGGAGAGTAGAGTTCTCCATTGCGCTCTATCACTCGCGATGTGGATCAGTTTGTGCAGGTGTTTTTGCGTGGCTTTAATATCCCTCCATCCAGCGGGGTGGCGTGCCTCGAAATCTCTTTCCCGTCATAATTTGTTTTTCCAGTCTATCAGGTCCTCTACGGGCTATGTGTCCGAAGAACGTTGAGATACGTCGTTGACATATGATTGAGTCTGGAGTGCGTGTTTTCAGCTCTTCGCTAGCCCTTAGCGAGAGCAATATAAGAACGAACTTCAAGCAAAAAGGATTGTGAAGAGAGCGCTCTGCCTTGCTACTTAAATATTATCCGACCGGAGAAAACGAAATGATAGTTTTGTTACGCCTAAATATTATCCGATTTCGTTGATTTTTTTCGTTGATTTTATCCTTTTAGTAGATTTTAATGTATGTCTAAGCTTTCTCCTTTTGTTTAAAATATAAAAAATAAAAAACTTTTGAGCTACATACCTATAGCGGATAACAAAAAAAGGAAAAAGCTCAGACATCAGATTACAATGTACGAAAACTATAAACTATAGGGATACCAAAACTTTTGTATGGGAGTGAGCGTGGTAAACGCCACTGTGTAGGTACGGTCGGCCACATACACAGATACCCCATGGAAGCCATACCGCGCGCGGCCAAGAGCGCCGATCAAAAAAAGGGGTATTCTAGCGTGTGGCCAACTGTACGTACAATTTTATGAGCCCAACATAGGTACAAAAGTTTAGCGCGGAGCTGCGAACCCTAGGTTCTATTTTGGGATCTTAAAGCGTGCTACGGATACCGCATGAGAATGAGATTAATGTGTTTAGTTAGGTACTCCAAATCTCGAAAGATCTTTAGGGTTGCTATTTTGTGCTTGAGGGTGGAGCCAAAACGGACGAATCGAGCTTTATTTAAGCTTTGGCTGGACAATGGCGGAAATGCGAATGCAATCGATTCTCGCCAAAAGTGGCAACCGTAGGTTCTACGATCTGGAAACCAAACCTTAGGTCCTAAAAATAGTTAAGCTTCGCTTTGACATTTTGCAGGAGAGTTTTTAGCAAAAAACGCATCCAAAAGAAGATATGATTTTTTTCATTGGCGGCGCTTGTTGTGCGTCCTACTGGACCTTAAACATGATTTGAAAATAGATCATGGTTCAGGAGAAAACGCACTGAGGCGATAAAAGTTTTGCCAATTAAATTTACATTTTACGTTAGACTATTTTATCTAAGGTCAAAAATTAGCATACAATCAAGCTAGGTAGATATCAGATAGAGCCTGAAAAGGAGTATAAAACGTCTGACAGGAATCGAAAAATCAAGAAACCTTTTCGCGTGCTATGACCCAAACACCTACTGACGTAAGAAGTGGCATGCTTTAATAAACTTTTCGTAATTCTAAAGTAAATCACACTAAAAACCATAATCATAATCACAATTACGCTCAACCGGTTCAACCTAATAAAAGAGCTAAAAATAGCCCGAAACAAACAAAGATAAGTGGAACAACAATATCGATTTGCCATAACTTCTCAGCCTTAAAGTAATAAAGCCACCGTAAGTAGGTACATCGTCGTCGTAGGTAGGTACCTATACAGGGTGTTAAAAGACCGCCAACAAAGCGGGAAACCACGTATTGTCCTCATCATAAGGAACATTTTTGCCCAAGGAACTATGCCTGGGAAATCAACGGTTTCCGAGATAATGAGGTTCAAAGTCGGACTTTTCAAAACTTTTTTTTTGCAGAAATGTATTCAGTATCTAGTTCTTAACATACCTTCTCAAGAAGCCATATCAAATTTATGAATATTTCTTACAAAAAACGACGTTAACATTGCAACCCGCAATGTATTATTAACATCGTCACTTCAAGGTTAAGTAACATAAACTTAAACATAAACTACGCTTGCGCAATATGACTTCTGTGCGTTACACGTCCATTGCGTTATAAAATATTTTTCAAAATTATAACCTAAAAAACCAAAATCATTTCCCATAAATAATTTATCGAAAAAGTACTTTGTTTTGGTGTCTAGTATGCGTGGCTTTCGGGTCTGTTGGCGGTCTTTTAACACCCTGTATAGTTAAATATTGCAAGTAGCAAGCAAGCAAGAGACAGATATTTTATGTATCATTTAAAGTGACCTACCGCAGGCCTCCTCTTTACTTTTATTATCCACTCCTTTGCGAGGTCGTCCCGCCATCTCCGCTTACCAACTTGGTCTGCCGTAGCGGCTATGCCCATAATGTGGAATCTAGTCGGAGACGATTTTAGCCCACCTATCTAATAATAAGACAAACGTGGCCAGCCTATTTCCACTTCCGTCCAGCGGTTGAAGCTTTTAATAAAGGCTCTAAATATATATGCTCCACTTAAAAAGCCAGTAGACATCGGAACACTTGTTGCTGTGCTTTGACGTCACCCCTCAGCTCTTAAGGCCTCCCAAACTCCCCCCGATTTCTGAGGGGGGTGCCGCCGCCGGTCGCCCCCCAATTCGTGTGGGTAGCACTTGCTGACGTAAGGGCTTGTATCCATGAAAATGAATGGGAGGTGGGTTTCGTTTTAGCGTAAATATGTGCCTGCCTATAGGTTGACTGTGGAGCTTGTCTGCGCTCGAAGTATTGGCACAATGCATGCCAAAATCTAGACTTCACAAAGTTTGCTTTACGTCACCTATGTATAATATTTTTATGGCTTAATAGTATGTTTATTGTGGTTGATTGTACACTAAGAAATTGCTGGATTTGTGTTGTTTTAGTCAGTCACGTACAATATTGATCTAACATAGGAACAAATACGCTATGAACAAAGTCGACAACGTTGCCCAAAGAGCCATGGACCGAGCACTGGACCGTGTACCGAACGTCGTAATAATAATTATGAAGCCGCACAAAAGTGGCAGATGTCGGAAAACGCATCACGTCTTTAAAGTGGGTGAGACACTTGGTTAGACGCACTGATGATAGATGGATGAAACACATTGTAGAATGGTGATCGAGAGGGGAAGAGATCGGTTGGGAGACCACCAGCCAGATTGTCCAATGACATAGCCCAAGTAGCCGGAAAGCAGTGGTTGCGTCTGGCACAGGATCGTGTTTGGTGGCATGAGCATGAAGAGGCCTTTACTTAGCAGTAGGAGTCAACAGGCTGATGATGATGATGAAGAACAAATACTTACTCATTGAAAGAACCATGGCATAACATAAAACGTAAACACATGAAGCATCAAGGACGACAACGGAGCTTAAAAAGCCATTTCGACACTATCGATTATTATCATTCTTATCAGTGCTATGTAAAACAAAGTGGAAGGTCACGATAACGGCTAATACATAGATAATACTAGTTGATCCACGAGCTATTTATATAAAGTTATGTTGAAACTATTTAGGGCAGGATAGTGAGTGGGTTAAAATTACGATTTATGTTGTCGGTCGTGTCGTATCTAATCTCGATAATTGCTATATTTAAGGGACTATTTGTTAGTAATGTTCACGCTAGATTATTGAACGTCAAAATATAGGTAGGTATTTTACTCTATCACCTCGAGCCAGCCGTCGGCTTTGAATTTAAAAGGAACAAACCGCGCTGCAAAGAAAAGCGACGCAGGTGGAAACTGGCGGGGCCAGCAGTATTCGTCAAAAAAACCGACTTCACTGGTGAAAAGGTACACTGATAGTATTGCACTGACTCTGAATGATTTGCAGCTGTCCAACACAATAAAACTGTTTCAAAGCAGTATAGTAGGTATTGCAAAATATTCACAAAATTATTCTACAGGGATCGCGGAACTTTAAGGCTGTCTACTGATCAATACAAACAACTTGTACTAGGTGGCGAAAAAAATGGAGCGAAAAAAATATCAGCTGTTCCATACAAAAGGTCGACTCAGTACTACGCCAAATGTATGAAAAGGCTGATATTTTATTCGCTCCATTTTTTTCGCCACCTAGTACAAGTTCTTTGTAGTGATCAGTAGACAGCCTACTTAAAGTTCCGCTATCGACTTAGAGTGCACCCTGTAGTTAGAAATAAACCCACGTAGCCCATACAAACAGTGACTTTTCTGACCTTACGTAACACTAGCGCCCCCAGCGGTAAATCCAAGCGCGTTAGCCTTCGGACATTACACGTCCGTTTTAAAAATAAAGAACGGACGCCCACGTCAATATACTAGGTTTGTCTATTTTCGTCCTCCGTAGACATCACACAATTGGGTACGCAAAGTTTTTTGTTCGAAAGTCCGTTATTGGCTTAAACTTATCTTTAGACAATATTGAGAGACTAATTTAAATATTTTTTATTTTGGCCCAGTAGTTTTGTTTTTATGCGCTAAAATGTTTTGTTCCTATGACCGCCAACAGTATGCAGACCGACGCTTGAAGGTCATAAAATCGTATCTTTAAAACGTTGTAAAATCCAAACTAAAGAACCAAAATAAAAAATATTGAAATTAGATTCTCAATATTGTCTAAAGATAAGATTAAGCCAATAACGGACTTTCGAACAAAAAACTTTGCCTACCGAATTGGTTGTGAACGAGCAATCAAACAATAACTTGGATTTTATTGTTTTATGTTGAAGAAAAATAAACGTCAGAAACTATTAGACTACTAGTTAGAACCGACTACCAAAAGACTTCAAACATATTTGAAGATGTAAGCAAGCATGAAACCACTAATTATCCTCATCTGAAAATATTTACACGCTTATTGCAAAATTGTATTCTACATATACCTACTTAGGCTTTAAAGTTTGATAATGGAACAATACCTTTATTTTATTTGACTGCTTGTTTATGGAGAAAGATGGAATTCTCACGTTTTGTACCTATTTGTGTATACCATGTTTATTTTTAATTTGTCACTATTTTATTTTATTTTTTCAGCCAGCTGCAGCGTTATCTAACCGAGCGAGGGTCAATAAAAGTCGAGAAATGAAACTGACAATCAATTAATAGAAAAAATCTGAAAAGTCTGAACACCGATAAGCATGAAATTTCTAGCTTCCTTGTGATGCATACCTATGCATCACGAGGAAGATAGAGATAGCATCTCCCACCCTTTAAAGTTATTAAAACAAACGGGAGACCTAAATAGTCTTCCCAAAAGAAAAGACTGAAAGACTGAACCTGAAAAGTCTGAACACCGATAAGCATAGAGTTATTTGGCTATTTCTAGCTTCCTTGTGATGCATACCTATGCATCACGAGGAAGATAGAGATAGCATCTCCCACCCTTTAAAGTTATTAAAACAAACGGGAGACCTAAATAGTCTTCCCAAAAGGGGGAGACTACCCCAGTAGGGGTAGTCGCCGGCTGGGTCTAAAAATAGACTGAGCAATATCGAATCGGTGGAAAGAGACAGATGGAAAAGGTAGTGGGAAGGAAGAGGACGAGAGATGGAATTCAGAAACGTATGCGGCTGGCGGATGCACTGGCGTTTATTTAGACGCTTGATGATATTTTTTATCATTTCAATAGAATATTTGATTTTATCTTAAGTATTGTTATTACTAGTCAATAATAAATTTAGCAATTAAATCTAGATAAGATGTTTCCGAATAATAATTAATAATGTATCTTTGCCTCAAAGCCATGGCCATGAAAGCCGAGCTACATTTTAATAAAACTAGTAAGTAAAATTAGACTATGATTTTTATTATTGTAAATTAACAGCAAATTAACCTTTAACTAGCTGCTGTCTACAGTCTGTTAGCAACTTGTTAACCTCGGGAAACCGGAAGACAGTAAAAGTAACCCAATGCAAAATGTATATAATAGGGGGCTCCGCACTCAAGCCGTGTCTACGCTTTTCCCGTAGCAGCCTCGTAGAGGTGCTACGCGTGTGCTACGCAGTGTAACGCTACGCTCGAATCTGGGGTGGTTGGTGAGTGGCTTACTATAAAATATGATTGATTTATTGAACCGAAATAGTTTTCCAAGGTTGAAGCCTTGCGTCAACCAGGCTTAGCCAGTTAACTCTGAGTTAACGTCAATAATTGTATGGAAATGTCAAATTAACTCAGTTAGTTGGCTAACCATGACTGATGCCAGTCCGCCTTAGTATGTTGTGAGTAGACGTTCATAATTTCATTAATAAATAATTAAATGCACAATTTGTTTAGGTACCACCAAAAGCTTACTTACGCTAAAGCATTTTCCAAAAGTCAATATTTGGTGTTGTAAACTACATCTAAACAATGCAAAAAAACTGGAAAACAGCAGCGCCTCAACCGCGCGTTTTAAAATCTGCCGGGGTTCTCTCGACGCTGCCCAACACTACCGGTTTATTTATAGACCGGGCAAGTCAAACGGAAAGGATGCTTGCGTCTTCCTATCTGGGTCTGCTCTGGGGCCTGAGTCGTTAACGCAGTGGTGCCTCGATAGGCTCCTAGTTGTAGGCTTCAATAACAATTTATTAATGCTGTCTGTGCAATTAATCCCATTTTCCACAACTGCGGATGTTAATTTATATTAGAATAAGTTTTTTGTGTTAATTTTGTGGCAATAAATCATAACTAAATCTAAATCTAATGTTTTTTTAGTACGTACATCAAATAATGTTCTGATTCTAATTATCTACACTATCTACACTTATAATACTATAAAGAGGAAAGATTTGATTGTTTGTTTGTTTGTATTGAATAGGCTCCGAAACTACTGGATCGATTTGTAAAATTATTTTACCATTAGAAGCCGACATTATTCCTGATGAACATAGGCTACTTTTTACCGCGGGAAAATGCTTCATTCCTACGGGAAAACGAGTAATAGGACAACGGGTAGAAATAATTATCCTTCCGTACTTATCTTTTTCACATAACTTCTAAACGGCTGAACCGATTGGGTTGAAATTTTATATGGGTATTTCGATGGTTTCCGGAATTATTTAAAAATACAATTGGGCCCGGTAGGTGGCGCTGCTGTCGGTATATCAACTACTAAACAGCTTGACCGATTGGGTTGAAATCGACGGGGGAAAAATAGAGCTGCAACCTTTTATCTTAGTCACCGCGGACGAAGTCGCGGACGAAATGCTAGTAGAGGATAGGTTCGCTGGTTGTAGGAGAAAAATGAGGACCCGGTTTTGTCCTTCTACTGGAAGCCTATCGAGGCACTATTAAGTTATAGACTCAGGCCCCTGGTTGTGTTCTGGATGCTTTTCTTGCGAGCTGAATGGAATACAATACAATAGTTGCGCAATAGATAGAGCATTCTTTGTTATATAAACAATACAGTGTGCTTATTCTATAAAAAAAAACACATCCGCTCGGTTGCTAGTCCTCAAAACCAGATTATTATAAATTAAAAAAAAATGTTAATCGAGTTATAGTATGAGGTAGTGGCCACCCCTGGTGTCAGAGTTTTTAGGCCGCCCAAAGGGCCTCTGACATGGCTTAACGATGGTTATCAACAACAGTTGCGACCAACGGTTTAACGTGCCTTCCGAATCACGGAAGCGCTCAGATATAATTGCCACAAGCGGTCACCCATCCATAGATTGATCGCGCCCGATGTTGCTTAACTTCGCTAGTCCAACTGTAGGCTGTGAGCGCTTCCTGCGTATTATTTGTCGAAAAAAAGTTTCTTAATTTCGATAAGATAAGATAAAAGATAAAAACCTAAAAAATATTTATTGTTAATTAAAATTCAATAAAACTTTATCCTTAAATAACAATAATTATAGGCACAGAATCATAACAATGTTTCATTTCAAGGATAGACCGTTAACACCTATTCTAGTGTTTATATAAAACACTGTATCATAGATGCCAGCGCTCTCCACCAGTTTAGAACAGTAATTTAGTGAAGACATTAGAAAACAGAATAAGGATACCAAAAGGGTAATGTTTAGTCCAAAAGAGTATGTACAGTCGGCCAAAGTCACACATACCCCTTTTTGTTCGATTGGCGCCCTTATGACGCGCGCGGTAAGAGCTGCCATGGGGTATCTGAGATTGTGGCCGACCGTACTAGCAACTGTGCGGATTTTTTTACAGAATAAGCACACTGAAAGCCTTTCTTGCGCTCTGAATGTAACACAATAGTCTTCTGCGCAATAGAATTAGCACTGACTATAGATAGATAGAGCATTCTTTGTTACATAAACAATACAGGACAAACGTCACAAACCGATTGACAATGAAAATAGTTATTTGTTATGCGAGAATGCAAAATTATTGTTTGTGGCGAGTGCTTGTATTGAATACCGAGCTAGCAAAGGTTTCTAAAATTGAGCCACGAGCGCAGCGAGTGGTTTAAAAAAAGAAACCTGAGCGTAGCGAGGTATTCAGAAGCTCGAGACGCAAATAATATTGCATTCGTGCGAAACACAAAACTTTTCATCTCACAGAAGCGAGGAAATGATTTTGTCAGCCATGCGTGACAAACAATAGACATAGGTAGGTAGGTTCCTACATAGAGGTTAGTGAAATGAGTTTCCTTCTTCTTTGCTTCATCACAAAGTATGTGGCGTTGCCTAGCAACGGGTTGTTGATTACAAATCGTGTCTTCTTGAAGTGTCATAAAATCAACAACCCGTTGCTAGGCAATGCTACAAGTTGAAGGAGTTCCTTATATTTTTTTTATTAGGGCGTCGAGTTCAAATTTTAAAGCGCACAAAAATACAAAGTGGTTTAAAAAAGGATCTTCTACGATCGCATGTTTAAAGTAACAGCGTACTTTCCGACCATGGGAGATGAAAATGTTTTTTTTTTAAATACACTGCGATACCTTTGTGGCCCCCACACTTAGTCAAGGCCTCAAATGAGAATCCCTAGGCTTAACAATTTTTGGGACCGAAGAACAATCCTAGAACCAGATTCTAGAACTTACTACGAATAAATCCAGCACAAGAAAAAAACGGACACTTGACTTGTTCGGGATTTGCAAAAAACGCATCCAAAAAGAAGATATGATTTTTCTTTCATTGGCGCGCTATTTTGCCTTGGACATCACCTTATCTGACAAACCCGAGGGTCGCGAAAAGGTTTTCTACAGTGAGGGGGTCGCGTCATGAAAAAGGTTGAAAAACACTGCTCTAGAGATACCAAAACATCGCACCTATGTACGTCATAACGGCCCAAGCCTAGGCACAAAACTAGTGCCGCCAATGGAAAAAAACAAATCTTCTTTTTGATATTATTTTTTTCCCATTGGCGGCGCTAGTTGTGGCTAGGTTTTCACCTTAATTGAAAATATGTGTAACCAAAGTCCACTGGCTGTAACTACTAATCAAAGGATAGGTAAATTTGCAATTAACGGCGCCAGGTAATTGCCCAATCACGTTTTCCAAAGCTGCAGTCATGGTACACTCAGCCAAAAGGGTTGGTTGAACCGGAGTGTAACTTGCCCTAAAATCTGTACCTGAGAAGCATAACTCTACTTTTTGCATATTTGAGTTAATGATGTAAACATACACAATTTTCCAAGCTCTATCGAACCTTATTACTTTGCAAAAAAAACTAATTCTAACTGGATTTTCTTAAACTCATACGTTGCAACTCCTGAAAAATCGACTTTTTGAGTTACAGTCTTATATCTATCTACATAGCGCCCATTTGAAAGAACAACGTGTTATCTCCAAAATTACAAAATAAATTACGTTATTTATCCCGACTTAGACGTTTCGTTAGCATTTTTTTATTACAAAAACGGAACTGACCAAACCAGTAGGTACTCGTATCTTACTCTACGGCCAGCAGTACTAGCAAATCGTAGCATGTGCCAGCTTGCATCCTCGCACGTTCCACCGCATGTTTCCACTCATTAATGTTATTCCGTACTTTCCAGGCACACCACGTCACCGTCACGCGACTTACGCCAGGGGTCGGAAACCTGCGGCCCTCTCGATGAAAGTTTCGGCTCTCTTCAGTTCCATATGCAAAAAAATTATAAGGAAAGGAAAGGGCACCCCCCCGTCCATTAGACGGAGACTAGTTGAAGAAATTCGCATCGACAGTTACTTGACTCGGTAGCTCAATTGGTAGAGCGCCTGCACGGTATGCGAGAGGTTGCGGGTTCAAGTCCTATCCCGAGTGATTTTTTTCAACTTATTATAAATGTTTAGAAAGGATTAATTATGTTTCAGGGGTCATGATCACCCCAAAATCATAAGCCTTTAAGAAATTTAGGAGAAAAATCGGGAATGTGAATTTCTATCAAAGAAGCTAAGGGTAAAATTGGTGATTTCTTTTTTTTGGAAACGAAAATTGTTTGTGGCTCTTAGAAAAGTAAAAAAATTTGTAAATTGTCATTTTTGGCTCTTTCGTCTCAAAAGGTTGCTGACCCCTGACCCACGCGATTCCGGGAAAGCACTACATACAGTCAGCTTCACGTTAGGATACCCCTTTTTGTCTGATTAACGCCCTTATGCCTCGCGCGGTAAGAGCTACCTTGGGGTATTCTAGCGCGGAGCTGATGTTACTTACGTGGGTGAACGAAAACGTGTGGCTTCATCAATTAAGAGGCACTTCCAGTAGTTTTGATGAATAATATTAATTGCTGTTAATATAGCCTTGGGAGGGAATCTCGAATGTGACACACCCGAGAATTGGCACCCTGAGGCCCTAAAATGGCACCAGGGTGGTTACCCTTGACGCTATTGCGATCAAATTGAAAAAGTTTTAAAATTTATTTCTCTTTGAATTCGCATACTAATGCTTTGATTTTAAATACTTTGTAATGTTTATTCAAAGGTAAGGCTGTTTTATTCAATAAAACACAAAATGCGTCTTAATTTGTAAAATATTATGTAAATTGTGCAATATTGCTGCCGTATTGGAAAAATGCGTCAAGGGTAGAGGGGCTGATATGGCGTTTTAACCGACTTCAAAAATGAGGAGGCTCAATGCATTATGCAACTCGTATATTTTTATTTTTATTTTTATGTGCCTCAGAACTTTTTTCTACGGGCACCGATTTCGATTTTTTTTTCTTGTTTGAAAGTGTAGGTATACTTCCTATGTGGTCCCTTATTGAACGAGCGAGCGAAGTTCTCCGAGTCTACTTGAACAATCCGGCGTTTGTATGTATGTATGTATGTTTGTATGTTTGAATGTATGAATGTTCGTTCGACGATAACTTGAGTAAATTTAGTCGGATCGTCAAGAAATTTGGTAGGTGGGTAAATGAGGCAAAGATAATTTTTAAGTTCGAACATGAGCCAAATTGGTCGAGGGGTTGCTGAGATATGGGGTCGCGAGTTCATAGTTCGGGGCGAACCACTAGTATGGTAAAATGGTAGGTAGGTAATCGTATGAGGTATTGGCCACCCCTGGTGTCAGAGTTTTTAGGCCACCCAAAGGGTCTCTGACATGGCTTAACGATTGTTATTAATCAACAACAACCGGGACCAACGGTTTAACGTGCCTTCCGAGGCACGGAAGCGCTCAGATATTATTGCCACTAGCGGTCACCCATCCATGGACTGACCGCGGCCGTTGTTGCTTAACTTTGCCAATCGATTAAGAACGGCTAGTACAACTAGGCTGTGGTAAAATGGTGATTAGCGGTCGGTCGCCGCGTATTATACAAGATGTTACAAAAGATGCTAACTCTTTTTACAGGGTCATGGAACCTGATGATAGGGATCACAACCAAAATATTTTTTTAACTCTATGACGTTCCGTTGTTTTTCAAATAATTAAAATGTAAGCGCTGTGACGGGAGAAAAGTATTTTTAAAATACTGTTTCCATAGACTTTCACTATGTTTTTACAGCCTGAAGCTATTAAAATACAGCTAAGCAAACAACCATATTTTTTAATTGGAGCTAAACCCAAAAACAAAAAAGTTTTGAAAACTTTTCAATTATGAGGTTATAAAAAAAAGTTGTGTTTTTCAACTTTTTTTGCAGATTTGTCATTATGTTGACCAGCAGGTTACACCCTGTAAAAAGAGTTAGTATCTTTTGTAACACGTTGTATCTTCTTTGGTCGCCGCATGTAAACGCGCCCTTCGAGCTTACAGTGTGACCTCTAACGCCGCCTACGCTACGTCGTCGCGGAGCGTGGGCGAACTTTTGCAGAGGCTCTACAGCTCATATCTTCCCGGAAATTCTTTCTTAACTCCCAATATGACGCCGCCCTAAGCCCCCCTAAATACGCCAGGTACTTTCTCAACTAAGATAGGTGGGCCAAGATCGCCACCGACTGGGTCCCACATGACGGACAACGAAATCGCGGCAGGTCTAGGCGACGATGGCGGGATGACCTAAACAAGTTCTTGCCCAGATGGCCAGAGGTGGCACAGGATAGAGATGCGTGGAAGACAGGAGGGGAGGCCTTTGCCCAGCAGTAGGACACTATCCAAGCTAATGAAAAAAAAAAAAACTGAAACATACCCTGTACAAGCGTGGGAACTCGGCAAAGCGCTTGAAACACTGTTTTCTATAGCTGTTTCACCCAGAGCGAGAAGGGGCGCGGGAAATGTGAGAGGTAATGCGCCTGTATGAGTCTACGTGTGTTCGTGTCCTTTCGCGAGTATGTAGGTAGTTGTAGTTGTAATGTAATAAATCTATTATCCCTTTCTACATTTTGTTAGCTATTTCAAAAACCTTTTATTTTCTGGCAAGTACATTATTGATGTTTCCAAGGTAGATAGACTCCAATAGACAGTGTAATAATGTAATTAAGTAACAGCTGAACTTCGATCAATTAGTACGGTGCAGCTGAAGGTAACCCCTTTTTCGGCGCGAAAAACGCATCGCTTTAAATTCTTTCAGGCATTTTTTTATTATAAAAACTATTTGCAAGCCTCCGTATTGGTCATCTACTGATATAAACCAAGTTTCAGCAAAATCCAGCCTGTACTTAGTTTAGAAATTAAACCTGCCCCTCTACCCTTGACGCTATTGCGATCCAATTGAAAAAGTTTAAAAATTAATTTCTCTTTGAATTCGCATAGTAAGGCTTTGATTTTAAATATTTTGTAATGTTTATTCAAAGGTAAGGCGGTTTTATTCAATAAAAACACAAAATGCGTCTTAATTTGTAAAATATTAAATTTTGTAAATTGCGCCATATTGCGGCCGCATTGGAAACATGCGTCAAGGGTAGAGGGGCTGTACTACTGAATTATTGTTTAAGAAGGTAGATACCGATTTTTTTTTGTCTAATGAAAGTTTTTGGAACCTACCAATCAGATAACAGTAGGTACCTACTATTTATAAGGCCATGGTCCCTAAAATGGGCTCCCATTTGACGCCTTCAATTAAGAATTTAATGCTGTTGGTCCTTTTAATATTTTTGTACTAGGTACAGCAAATAATATTCTGATTCTATTTCTAGAGGATTAAGTAGTTCGCTGGTTGTAGAAGAAAAACGAGGAAACACCCTGTTTTGTCCTTCTACTGGGACGCCATTGACACGCCATTGCGTTACATACTTAACCCTTAGGTAGGCAATAAGACCGAATCTATGTAAATAATTCGATTGGTGTACGGTCGGCCACAATCTCAGATACCTCATGGCAGTTCTTATCGCGCGCGGCATAAGCGCGCCAATCGAACAAAAAGGGGTATCTGAGACTGTGGCCGACTGTACCTACAGTAAGAATACCTACTATCTATTCGGTACCTACGCTTGATGCTGCTACCGCAGAGTAGGTAGGAAGGTACCACCTGCCTATTCCAAATTCCAGTAATAGCGAAGTAAGTAGGTACATAACTCAACAAACCGCGCCCGATTACTCCGATCCAATTCCTGTATACCTACCTACCGTTTGCCGGAAGGCAGTCTTGACTCGAAGACGGCTTGGCCTGACCTGGGTAGAACCTGGGTGACCCGGTCATTGCACCGCTTTGACCCAAATACCGGCAGCTCAGGGGCCTTAGACTGTAACGCAATGGCTTGTCGATGGCGACCCAACAGAAGGACAAAACCGAGGTTTCCACGTTTTTCCCCCACAACCAGAGAACTAATCCTCTAGAATTAGAATCAGAATTCTTTGCTGTACTACAAAAACATTAAAAGGACCGACAGCATCAATAAATCGCAATTGAAGCCGTCATTTTGGCACCATTGCGTTACAGGTTAAGGCCCCAGTTGAAGAAGGTTGGGGAAATTAAAAACTTTTAGGGCGGAGTGCCTGGCATTTTTTTGTGATTGATGGGATGTGGGTGGCACAGCCTTCTCTATTATATAGAAGGCTGTGGATGTGGTGTAGAGAGCCTGCGACCTAGTGACAGCGCTGTTTTGATTAGTCGCACGATGCCGACTTTCGCGTTTAGCCACCTTTTGAATATTTTCATACAATCGGTAGCGCCATGCCGACTTTTTTTTAACTTCCAAGCCTCCAATGTAATTGGTTTTTAGGGTTCCGTACCCGAAGGGTGCCAAACGGGAGCCTATTAGGTAGGTAGGTACTCTGCCTTCGCTGTCTGTCTGTTGCTCTATCGCAAAAACTATTCAATTAATGTAAAATGGCCAAGTGCGAGTTGGACTTAAGCAACCTACTTTTTAGAAAATAGCATGCCTACCGTATAGAGTCAGATAGCACTCGATATATATACTTAAAACATTTACAAGGCTCTCTTGATCAACATAATACTTAGAACTACCATTGGACCTGAAAAAAAACAAGAAGGAAGAAGCGGTCCATTTTCCCTGACCTGTCTCGATATGGCCGGTCATGCTAGGGCTACTGGAAATAAGGAAATCACTATAAAATGTCCAAAACTATGTACTCCTAAGTGGCAAAGAAAACCCGCGGAAAAATATTTCCTCTGTGCTTTAATCGGCTTTTGTAACGTCTAGCGCCATCTAGTGAGTGGCATAGAAATTAAACAATATGCCCTACCCACAGCCTTCTACCAAACAAGTTGTTTTTCTTGAAAAAAAACTGAAACATGAAAAAAGTACAGGTTATTTTAGGAAAATCTAATCCTTTTTACATAATACGATTTTTTCTCGAATCATCGCATTTTACTACTCAGCTACGTTTTTTTTTTTTTCGTAGCTACTCAGCATTTTTCTAACTGGAACGCGGCCGATTGCGTGCGCATGCAAAAAAAAAATACAGTTGTCAAACGAAGTGTCAATCGAAGTGTCAACTTGTCAAGTAACGGAACTTTGTTTTGAAACAAAACTATTCAATTTCTGTGTTTTTTACTTTAATTCCACTAAAAATTCCTTCACAAAAACAGGCTTTACAGGCGGCCGAACAAATGTGTGCAATAATTTTACATAAAAACCGCGTCCGTTCCACTTGAAGTGGCTTGTAAAATTGTTTCTTCGACGTGGATTCTTCAAGTCTGATTATTTATTACTAGAAAGTGGTTAAGTCTTCTTGTGATCATGAGAAGAAGTAAAGGGTATCAAGATCTGGATGATAGTGGGGTGGGGCCTCGTCAGCCGCTGCCGCCGATGCCGCCACCTCAAGAGATTGAGATGGCTTCGGTTTCTGTAGTCCCAGACGGTATGTCATCTTTTACAGTTTTCTTTGCAGGAATGCGTTCACTTTCTCGTTGTTTACTAACTTGTACCGACTCGTGTTTTTGTTTTGCGCCTATTTGGTGATTGCTGCATCGTAATTTCTGTCTTATAAACCCTTGCTTTAGTCATCATGTTAATTATTTACAGGACATATCATACAAAAACCAGGAATCTGGCTATGAAGAACTTAGAACGTTGCATTTAGATGCACTCACACATTGAGCATGCGTTGTGATTAAGCTCGCACTCTCTCTCCCTGAGAGAAGGCGTTTGCCCAGCTAGTGGGGCATGTACAATTGTACATGCTACATCTTACAATTTTTTTTTACATTCAATTCAATTCATTTATTTCAATAATATTAAGTACTACATTGTCACAATTTTCCGCAGACACATTCACAGTGACGCAGGCAGTGAATGCGTTGGGCTTCGGTTGGTTCCAAGTGAAGCTGTCTCTCTGCACGGGACTCTGCTGGATGGCTGACTCCATGGAGATGACCATACTGAGTATACTGTCACCGGCGCTGCACTGCGAGTGGAATATCACCAAGTGAGAAGGTTTCTTTTGAACCCGCGACCCAAAAAGGGGGGTGTTTTAAGTTTGACTGCTATGTGTGCCTGTCCGTGTGTCTGTGGTACCATAACTCTTAAACGAGTGAACTGATTTGGATGTGTTTTTTTATTTATTTGAAGGCAGGTTTTCTCCATTTTGATAAAACATATCTAAGAATACTTAGAAATCCTGCTTTCAAATATGAGGAAAATATATAACCCAAAATCCCAATAGGCACTTACTTAGAATAGAATACTGGAATTTATCTGAATCCCACGATACAGGTTCGCCTAGTGTGGGATTTGCAGTATTGTTAACCACTGTTAATTTTTTTACGGAAACAAATAGGTTTCTTTTTACTTACTTTGCATTCTGCCAGATTGAGAGGTTTCTGAAATCCCCATTCCACAAGCTTCTGGTGTCACGGAAAAGGTATAAAAAAGGTATAAAATTAAATGTTTATTATTTACTATTACAGATACCAACAAGCACTGACTACAACGGTTGTCTTCCTTGGCATGATGCTGAGCTCAACCTTCTGGGGTAACATCAGTGACAGATATGGGAGGAAAACTGTAAGAACTCTTTCCATGTTTTATTACTTTGTTGGCAGAAAGAACAGAATGTGTAGGCACTACAGAACCATCGACAACAAGCACCTAAATAGGCATCGAAAACTTCAAAAATCACCTTAGTGACGTCATAACAAGATCCTTTTATGAAGGTCCGTATACTTTGTATGATCGTGGTTGAAGTATGGGAACTACGAACCTATGCAATGCACTACTTATCTACTTTTTTGTAGATTTGACTTGCAATTTCCATTTAAAATCAGGAAGCAAGAGACCCAGGTCCGAATCCCGGTGCGGGCATGTATCTATGACTTTAATTTATTTCAAAGTTACGTATATTTGTGAATTTGTAGTATCAATACCACTCGCTGACGGTGAAGGAAAACATCGTGAGGAAACCTGAGCGTATGAGGCATTCTCAACCCAAAAATCGCCAACCCGCATTGAGCACGCGTGGTGATTAAGCTCGAACTCTCTCTCTGGGAGAAGGCCTCTGCCCAGCTAGTGGGACATGTACAATATTGTACAGGCTACATCTTACTTTTTTTTAAATCAGGGGGAGCTCTAGAGGACCCTTTTCGCAAAATGACGTCATTTCAACTGGTCTCTGAACACTTTATCATGTTGTCTTTCGAAAAAAAGGATTCATTAGTTCTACTGGAGGACTAGTGAACAAAAGTCTTACCAGCTAGTCCAACAGAAAAAATGCCACTGGGAAAAAGAGTTTTATGTTCCCCATTTATCCATGTTATCCTGCCTGTTTCTGACCATTATTATTTCCCAAGAATTAATTGACTAAATAACAGGTCCAAATTAATGTTTCCAGGCACTTACAATGTGCGGTGTGCTACTCTTCTACTACGGACTGCTGAGTGCAATAGCACCTAACTTCTTGTGGCTGCTGTTTCTGAGAGGCCTCGTTGGATTTGCTATTGGATGTGTGCCCCAATCGTAAGTGGTACAGTTGTTTTATCTCACGAAAGCTGATGAGCCATACTTTGCGTTTAGACGCGCGCTCTTGTGTGCGTAACTTGAGTACATGACGGATACATGAGATCTTGGAGGGGTAAATGAGGCAAAGAGATTTTTTAAGTTCGAACATGAGCTAAATCGGTCGAGGGTTGCTGAGATATTGGGTCGCGAGTTCACAGTTCGGGGCGAACCACTAGTAATAACCTGCCTTGAACGAGTTGAACGATACAATACATAATTATTATTTTGTGTAAGTATCTTTTTATCTCATGATCTGTGTGTTAATAAAAATATATTTGCATTTCAGTGTGACACTGTATGCTGAGTTCCTGCCAACGAAACAACGAGCTAAATGTGTGGTCCTACTAGATGTACGTTTAAAAAAGCAATTGAAGCAGTAGGACAGAATAGACGTACTGTCAACCGTATTATGTCAATAACTCGTCAAGTCCATTTTATTTGCGGGAAAATAGCTCTTATGCGAATGAACAATACTTTCCCTATGTCCCTCTATGGTTGTGTGATTTTCATCGTTTGACCTGGAATTAACCAGCTACCTACTTTCGCCCTGCTTCCCTTTGGTGGATTATTGTGCCTTTAGATGTCATTTGACTTGTCTTTCCTGTGGGTTAGGCCGACTTAGCTGTCAGGATGGTATAGGTGCTGGGCAAGCCTTCTCCATCTAAAACAATGTCCCAGGCACTGCAGCGCCGAGTGGTCTCTTCACCCATCTTGTGTGAGTGAAGGTGCCACTGGACGCTGTATAAATCATCTCATTACGTAGATGCAAAGGCGTTAGTTTTTTTAGTTTTTAGATATCATTTGACTTTGAAGTCTCTTTCCCTTATGTTTAACCCCCGACCTAAAAAGAGGGGTGTTATAAGTTTGACCGCTAAGTGTGTGTGTCTGTCTGTGGCACCGTAGCTCTTAAACGGGTGAACTGATTTGGATGCATTTTATATTTTTATTTGCAAGCCGGTTTTCTAGCGAGTGTTCTTGGATATGTTTTATCTAAATCGGTTCAGGCGTTTATGAGATGGCTTGGGCGTCAACTGGCACACAATAAATCTGTCACTAGTGCCAATTGACACTTCAGAAAAAACACTACAGTGCGATTCACGAAAGAATTCCCTTGGGGTGAACAAAAATATTAATAAGCTTTTGTCAAGGGAACTCTTTTGCGAAACGCACTATAGTTATGCTAGGGGGTATTTTTAATTGAGTGGTTACCTTTTTTAAACTAAAACTTTCGTGAGCTTTCTATTAAATCAACGGTTTAACTGACTTGTGTTTGTGTCACAAGAGAGTTAAACCGTGGATTAATAGAAAAAAAATGTGGTTATCTTTTTCTTTTCCAGTGTTTCTGGGCTCTCGGCGCGTGCCTTGAAGTTGCGCTCGCGCTTGTCGTGATGCCGACGCTCGGCTTCCATTGGCTCCTGGCTCTCTCTACGACTCCGCTCCTGATATTCGCCCTCATTTGCCCTGTGAGTAAATTTTATTGAACGAGCGAGCGAAGCGAGAGAAGTTCTCCGAGTCTACTGGAACAATCCGGCGTTTGTTTGTACGAGTATGTATGTATGAATGTTCGTTCGACGATAACTTTCGTAGATAGTGGGTAAATTTATGCGGTTTAAGGGTGTGAAGAACCTATTTTTTGTTAGTATTTTAAGAAAATAAATAATAAATAAAAAGTCCGATCGTCATGAAATTTGGTAGGCAGGTAAATGAGGCAAAGAGAATTTTTAAGTTCGAACATGAGCCAAATCGGTCAAGGGTTTGCTGAGATTAGTAGTTCGGGGCGAACCACTGGTATAATAATCTACTAGCAGGGCCCTTAGCCTGTAACACAATGGTGCCAAAATGGGCTGTCAGGTGACGACTTCAATTACGATTTGCTAACGCTGTTTAATGTTTTTGTACAGCAAAGAATATTTTTATTCTAATTCTAGAGGATTAGTTCCCTGGTTGTAGGAGAAAAACGAGGAGAGCCCGGTTTTGTCCTTCTGCCGGGACGCCATTGACCCGCCATTGCGTTACAGGCTAAGGGCCCAGGTCTATTCGCTAAATGTCTTGTGTATAAGGCAGTGATTTTATGTCGATGTTCTCTTTGTATTACAGTGGCTTCCAGAGTCAGCGAGATACCTCGTCGCAAGCGGGCAACCAGACAAAGCATTGGCTACTCTTGAACAGGTCAGTTTTAGCTCATACATGGATAGGCTTCCCTCTACATGACAGTAAAAATAACTTAGATGTAGCTTGAAATTATGTTAATCAAATACAAAACGCAGAGGGGGTCTCGGCAAATATAACGTAATTTTTCCCCATCAACAATCTGTAGAAAATTTAATCAAAATAATTTTCAAAAAATCTTCACTACAATGTGGCTAAATTTTTTATTATAATATTTGTCGCGGTTATGCGAACGCCACAAAGCAGGGCCCTTAGCCTGTAACACAATGGTGCCAAAATGGGCTTCCGGTTGACGGTTTTAATTACGATCTATTGATGCTGTCGGTCCAGTGTCGGTCCTTTTAATGTTATTGTAGTACAGCAAAGAATATTATGAGTCTAATTCTAGAGGATTAGTTCGCTGGTTGTAGGAGAACAACGAAAAAATCCCGGTTTTGTCCTTTTACCCAGGACGCCATTGAGACGCCATTGTGTTACAGGCTAAGGCCCCAGCACAGTAGCTCCTCAATTGTTAAGCCGCCACGGAGGAGGGATGGGATGGAGGGGGTCGAGCCAAATCTCACGACATCTCAACAAGGAGGGTGAGGTGAGGGGGTCGAAAAATCGCCAAAATCCCCTCACAAAATTAAGGGACGCCTTCAAAACCGTTTATTGTATAAGCCAGGGGTTCCCAACCTTTTTTTGTCTACTGCCCACTTTAAGAATAAATTATCGAGTCGAGAGCTCAGTCGGTGTCTAAGAGTCTTCCTAGCTAGGTAGATGAAATTATAAATCGACCCCAAAGCCCTACTTTGGGGTCGATTTTTTTCGCCAACGCCCCCTTTTTTTTCTGGGTTTCTTACCGCCCCCCTTTAGGCCTGCAGCGCCCACAAGGGGGCGTTATCGCCCACGTTGGGAAAGACTGGTATAAGCCGTGTCAGTCAAGAAAACATTTAGAATGGACTTCATAACTAGCGTTGTCCCGCTTTGTTGAACGAGCGAGCGAAGTTCTCCGAGTCTCCTTGAACAATCCGGCGTTTGTATGTATGTTTGTTTGTGTTTCTTTGTATGTATGTATGTATGAATGTTCGTTTGACGATAACTTGAGTAAAGGTCGCATCGTTATTAAATTTGGTAGGCGGGTAAATGAAATTAAAATAATTTTTAAGTTCGAACATGAGCTAAATCGGTCTAAGGGTTGACGAGCTATGGGGTTGTACAGTTTATATGCAAAGCCTGGGTGAATGGCATTAACAAAGTTACACATTTGTAACTGGGATCGCGAGTTCAAAGTTTGGAGCGAACCACCAGTATTAATAAGAGCGAGAGGGCGAGTGTTTTAAAGTTCATGCTAAATGTTTTCTTTAATCGGGTTATAACTGGGCGAGCCGCCTGACCGCGCATTTACCTCGCGAGGCTTCTCGGTCAGTCAGTCAGTACACGTTTCTCTTCAACAGATAGCGCATGACAACGGCCGCCCGATGTTGCTGGGGCGACTGGTTTGCGACGACTCGGTCGGCATCGGACAGCGCGGCCGACTGAAACATCTGCTCATACCGCAACTGAGGACCACGAGTCTGCTGCTGTGGCTTATATGGTACTAGCTAACCTACTAATATTATATTTGCGAAAGTTCCGAGTCCACTGAACAATCCGGCGATTGTATGTATGTATGAATGTTCGTTCGACGATAACTTTAGTAAATTTGGTCTGATCTTTATGAAATTTGGCAGGCGGGTAAATGAAATAAAAATATTTTTTAAGTTCGAACATGAGGCATATCGGTCGAGGGGTTGCCGAGCTATAGGGTCGCGAGTTCACTGTTCATGGCGAAACACTAGATGTAGGTGATTTATGTGTGGAGCCAACTAAGCTGTCAGGATGGTATAGGTGCTGGGCAAGCCTACTCCAAATAAAGCAATGCCCCAGGCACTGCAGCACCGATCTAGTGTGAGTGAAGGTGCCACTGGACGCTATTTAAATCATATCATTGCGTAGATGCAAAGGCCTTAGCTTTAGGTGATTTATACAGCGTATAGTCCAACATTTCCTCACAACGAAACCAAGAGTACTTTGCTTTGCTGAAATTTTTTTATTTTATCAATAATAATCAACGTCCCTTGAAAGTGAGAGTTCAAAACAATAGCGACGTCACAAATTTCATCTCTATCTCTATACATATAGTATAAAATATCGCTTTCCGCGTCAGTCTGTCTATCTGTCTGTCTGTATGTCTGTTTGTCTGTCTGTCTGTATGTCTATGTATCTATCTGTCTGTCTGTCCGTTCCTCCGTCCGTCCGTCCGTCCGTCTATCTGTCTGTCTGTCTGTCTGTATCTGTCTGTCTGTCTGTCTGTATATCAGCTAATTGAACGAGCGAGCGAAGCGAGAGAAGTTCTCCGAATCTACTGGAACAATACGGCGTTTGTATATATGTATAAATTAATTCGACGATAACTTGAGTAAATATGGTCGGATCGTCATGAAATTTGCTAAGCAGCTTTAAATGAAATTAAAATAATTTTTAAACATTTTTTCGGTATTTCAGGATGTCATGCGCTTTCTGCTACTACGGCCTCGTCCTAATGACGACGGAGCTGTTCGAAACTGAGCCTTCCGACGGCGAGATAGAGACGTGTTTCGCCGATTGCCGACCCCTCCAGACCACCGACTACATGGACCTGTTGTGGACTACGCTGGCAGAGTTTCCAGGTAATTTCAGTTCTACAACGTGTTACAAAACATCCTAACTCTTTTACAGTGTGTAACCTACTGATCAACAAGATGTCAATTCTGTAAAAAAAAGTTGAATAAATCAATCATTTTTACTAACATAGATAATAAACAAAACAATTGTTACACATACTAACCATTATGAATCTTGTTATTTGAAATAAATGAATTATTATTATTATAACGTCAAAAATGAAAAATTTTGATAACTTTTTCGTTTTTGGTATAAGCTCAAATTTAAAAATATTTTTGTGTTTTTAGTTGCATTTGAATATCTTTGAGTTGTTAAAACATTGTGAAAGTCAATGAAAACAATATTTAAAAAATACTTTTCTTCCGCCACTGCACTCACATTTTATTGATTTAAAAATCAACGGAACTTCATAGGACAAAAATAAAATTTATGTTGTGATCCCTATCACCGGGTGCTATTACCCTGTAAAAAGAGTTAGGATCTTTTGTAACACCTTGTATACTGTATCCAAAAATAAAAGTCTTAGTGTGAAAACAAACCACTTACCGGAAGAAAAATACGCATTCTCTGTGTAATCACATACAATAGCTAGTAGATCATTATTGTAGCATCTGGGTAATCAATCACATGCAATACCATTATGTTTGTAATAATACGTCCATTTCATCGTAAAACCAATATTTTTTTTACAGAAAACTGAATTCTCTGTAACCTTAAACTTACAAGTGACATTTCCATAAGTCGCCAAAAGGTATCAAACATTGTTTGCTAATGTGCTTTGTCTAAAACAATGTCCCAGGCACTGCAGCGCCGAGTGGTCTCTTCACTCATCACAGCACTATAGTAGTCTATGGTTACCCATTCCGCCATATTTGTTTACACAATAAGACTTTTATTTTTGGATACAGTATAAGTGGGATGATTTTTCTTTCGCTGCAAAGTGGGACAAACCACTGGTTATTCCGAACAACTACAGGGTGCACTCTGAGTCGATAGCGGAACTTTAAGTAGGCCGTCTGTCTACTGATCACTACAAACAACTTGTACTAGGTGGCAAAAATAATGGAGCGAAAAAAATATCTGGTTTTCCATACATTTGGTGCAGTACTGAGTCTACCTTAAGTAAGTAAGTAAGTAAGTAAGATATTTATTCACAAGATAAAACACAGTACAATGATACTAAGAACTAAAAATACACAAGTAAGCATGTTGGTCACTACGTAAACAAAAGCAAAATAATGCCAATACAAACCTTACACAGTGGGCCATGAACATCAAGCGAAAAAAATATGTTGATTGGCAACTAAAAACTAAGGCCTTTGCATCTACGCATGAGATGATTTATACAGCGTCCAGTGGCACCTTCACTCACACTAGATGGGTGAAGAGACCACTCGGCGCTGCAGTGCCTGGGACATCTAAAACAATTATTGGCAACAAGACCTACTCTAATCAGCATTTTTTGGAATTCTTATTAACAATGTTATTGTTTTTTTAACCCCCGATACAAAAAGAGGTGTGTTGTAAGTTTGAACGCTACGTTTGTGTCTATCTGTCTGTGTGTATGTTTGTGCCACCGTAGCTCTTAACGGGATTAATCTTGTGTACATTGTTCACAGGAATATTCGCAACGATATTTATAATCGAAAGGTTCGGCCGAAAGAAGACGATGGCGGTGCAGTTTGTAATATTCGCGATATGTATCTGCGTACTCATCTTCGCCACCGGAAAGTAAGTTTCAGTGATACACTTGTTTGCTTTAGATTAATAAAACATAGATATAAATATTTAGAGGTACTCAAAATTTAAAATGTGATTAATTATTATAAAAAGACTTATTGCCGGTTTCTGAACTGAGAAATTCACTAAGCAAATGGGTAATTATCGTCCTGTCTCTGCAGATTTCTCACAAAAGAGCGTGACAGAACGAAGTAAAGTATTTGCTTAGCTAAATTCTCAATTCAGAAACCGGCCCTTAATGTACACACGACAGCACGTTAGAGTGTACACTTTTGTTGTAAAGTCGCCCGTAACGTAACCGAGTAGAGAGCTAGCGTGTAAGGGTCGACGTGCTGTCGTGTGTTGTAGGGTTCACCCTACCCTTGTATGTGTTTGATGTAAATAACTACATGTGATGCTACGAAACTCACGGTTGCACAGTTGAAGCTCCAGTTCTTAGGATAACACTGCAATCCTCAAATCACGGGCATCACATTCACCTTTGCATTTTCACCTTCACACGCACTTTTATATACTTTTATGTATCCTCATGCATCTACGGCCACTTCACTTCATCAAAACTATTGTTATAGCACTAAACTATAGTGATTTACTAATGTTTGAGACACAAAATATAAAATTCTTTGATATTTTGTGGTCTCGAAAAAATATTGACGTTTTTGACACATTGTTTGGAATTACTCTTTATTTTGAAATTGTATTCAAATTCTGTCAACCATAGGCTACTTTTCTTAATTTATGTCATAAAAACCTTTATGGAGCCGGTCGAAGGAGATCATAAACTACTTGGAGCACTTATTTCGACAAGGCGATCAACAAAAAGATAAAGAGGCAAGATTTTTGAATTCAAAATCTACAAAAAGAACAAAATCGTTCCTACGAGGTTTCCTTATCGATCCAACAACAACAAGGGTCAGTCTTCTCTTCGGCACCACAGCCGAAAGAGAAATATAGGCCAGATTCCCGGGCCAGGCAGGCCCGGGAAATTCTGAGAAAATACCGCGAAAAATCTGAAGAATTGAAGATCTATGTCACTGAAGATCTAAAACTGAAGACCTCGTCATCCTCAAAGCTTCATCCTCGACTTCAAGCGGCGGGCTAGCCTGGAAAGCCCCCGCTCTACCAACCTTAACTACAAGACTTCATAGCGACGGGCCAGCCTTGAAGCCCTCGCTCGACCAACACCGTCCTCATCTTCAAGCGGCGGGCCAGCCTTTTGAGCCCCCGCATAACGAACACCCTCTTCAAACCTTCATCTTCAAGCGGCAGTCCGGCCTGGAAAGGCCTCGTTCACGGAATCGGAAACCGGAAACCGTTTCACCTCGACCGGCGTCCGCTAAGCTCCGAAGAACCGAAGACGCCTGAAGAGTTCCAAATTCTCCAAACCGAGTTTCAGATAGGCTCTCTTACTTTTATTTAGTCATCTAGGTTCTAATTCTAAGTTATAAGTAACGCTGTCAAATAAATAACCCACCTCTTAACTTCTTTCTTTCCTTTACTTTTACTTATTTCTTCTTTAAAATTAGCTTCCGTCACAGGGCGTTACTAACAGGTAACCCCTGTAACGTGACAGTGTACATAAATTGGAAGGGGTGCTGTTTGATGAAACACAGGTTCCTTACGAGCCTATTGATAAAATTATTGTTCCTCGTTATAGGTAACTCATTTTTTTTAAATACACTTTTATCATCCAAGAATCGGAAATTGAAGACATGATAACAAAAAAAAATTTAGTCTTAAATTACCAACTTGAGATGGGTAACAAAAACAATTTTTGTCATAAATTACCAACATGAGATGGCGGTGCCATCTGGTGAATTCCTTAACTCCCCGACCCTTTTGACCTCTTTTTAGAAGTGTTACAAGTTTGACCGCTATGATTCTGTCTGTGTGTCTGTCTGTGGCACCGTAGCTCTTAAACGGGTGAACCGATTTGAATGCGTTTTTTTTTTTTATTGAAAGCAGTTTTTCTAGCTATGGTTCTTAGACATGTTTCATCAAAATCGGTTCTGTCGTTTATGAAATATTCTAATTTGAAATTTAAATGTCGGGGGCTTTTTAAATTTTGAATTTTATTGAATGAGCGAGCGAAGCGAGAGAAGTTCTCAGTGTCTACTGGAACAATCCGGCGTTTGTATGTTTGTATGTATGTATGAATGTTCGTTCGACGATAAAGAGACAAAAATGTTTGTCTATAAGACGTGTAGTCGGCGCTGAATCCGACATGTCCGCAAAATTTCCGGTCCCTGTAACTTTTTTACATAGCGTACAATCACGATCAAAGATGCGTACAATGTACCAATTTTACTAACTTTTGGCGAGAATCGATTGCATTATTATTGCATTCGTAGTTTCTAGGATCTGAAATCCATACCTTAGGTCCTAAAATAGTTAAGCCTCGCGTTGAGAAATCACAGGAGAGTTTTTAGCAAAAAACGCATCCAAAAAAAGATATGTTTTTTTTTTTCATTGGTGGCGCTATTTGTGCGTCCTCAGTAACTCAGCAATACCAGCCATCGAGTCCTACCTAGTAATTATATTTTTTGTTTCAGTCGCACATTCCTAACGTGCATACTCTTCTTGGCGCGGGGTATTATCGCCGGACTGTTTCAAGCTGCTTACGTTTATACTCCGGAGGTAATTACACTTTTTGCCGCTACAGCGGTTTAGGAGAAACCTACGTCTATCTGTATATATAAAAATGAATCGCCGTGCATTAGTCTCGCTAAAACTAAGAAACGGCTTGACCGATTTGCATATTTACTGTTTTCTTTAGTTCACCATAGTTCAAGGTAGGTTTAAAAGCAAAGAAATATGGGAAAAGTTGAAGGATTAGCTGAAAAACGGAAGAAATAAAAATTGGTCATTTTGTATTGGAATCGCCATTTTTGACGGGGAGAGTCAAACTATTGTGATACGAAGTTCACCGGGTCAGCTGGTTAAAAATAAAACATTTTCATTTGATTTGATGTATAATAAAAAATATCTAACTCCAAATAATCTGTGTTTCATTTTCAGGTGTACCCGACAGCTCTAAGGTCGACAGCAGTGGGCGCCTGCAGTGGCGTTGCAAGACTGGGTGCCATGATTACGCCTTACGTCGCACAGGTGCCAAACTTTACTTTATTTTGTGTTGTGTTGTAGTTTTTGGTTGTCTATCAAAGTATCTTCTTAAAGTGCCTCTCCATCACTGGAGGTTGGCAGTCAGCTCCCTGCACTGCTCTCTGTTCATGGCTGTCCTGAATTTATTGTTCCACGGTTTTGATGCCGGTCCATTCCTTTGTATTACACAGCCATGTCATTTTCCTCCTTCCTGGCATTCTTTTTCCCTCTACACCGTGCAATTTTAGTGGTTTTAAAGCCGAAGGTATTTTGTTGCAATGGTGATTCTGAGCCAAATTACAAAATTTAATTCCTATACACGCGAAAAAAATATCACTTCTCCATACAAATGGTGTCGATTGGCGATAGCCGTTTGTATTGGGAAGTGTTTTTTTTTTCGCTCGTTTTGAAGTAAAATTTTGGATTTTGGCTCAGAATCACGAGTGCAACTAAATACCTTCGGCTTTAAAACCACTAAAATTCCACGGTGTATATTGCCCATCACTATGGTAACGCAGCTGGTAACGTTTATTTCCTAAAACGTGTCCTAAGTAGGCAACCTTTCGCTGCTTGATGGTTCTAGTTCTACTGTTTTGTTCTTACGTCTGAGAACTTTGACATTTGTGACTTTATCGGTCCAGCTGATCCGGAGCATGCGTCATCACATCAAAGTATACTACAGGGTAAAACTGGATTCGTTAGCCGATCTCTGAAGAGTCGGAATCAGATAAAAACTAAATCGCACTTTTAAAGGTTACCTAGATGGCGCCACTGCGTAAACGAGACGTCAGGGGCGAAGCAATGACATGTCGATGGTGTCCCAGTAGAAGGGGAAAATCGGAGTTGCCTCACTTTTCTCCTACAAGGCTAACCAGCGAACTAATCCTCCAGTTATCGTATAAGGTAGTGGCCACCCCTGCCCAGCACCTATACCACCCTACCTGCATTACAAAGGCCCGGTTTCTGAGTTGAGAATTTTACTAAGCACATACTTACGTATCGCTCTGTCACGCTCTTTTGTGAGAAATCTGCAGAGACAGGACGATACTTACCCATTTGCTTAGCAAAATTCTTAACTCCGAAACCGGGGCAAAATTTATTATTTTTTAAGCATGAGATCCTTGGAGTTTCTTTACCATGCTTCTTCTCCAAGAACAAGAAAAAAAAGTTGCTAGATACTTAGTATTAGATAGTAATAAGTATCTGATTTATATACTTTTTTTTTACATTAGATAATATTTTGACGTTCAATGTAAATAATTTATTTATGGCATATTGAATAAAAACAATTGATTCTGATTCTGATCCATGTCCCAGGCATTGCAGCGCCGAGTGGTCTCTTCACCCATCTAGTGTGATTGAAGGTGCCACTGGACGCTGTATAAATCATCTCATAACGTAGATGCAAAGGCCTTAGTTTGCTTAGTGGCCACCCCTGCAAGCTTAGCATGAGGCCGGGTTAGATAGTGCATATCTATTTTGCTCTGCGTTAAACAAAAGAGTGAGATACATATAGTTATAAACCTATAGATACTCTAACCCAGCCTTATGCCACGTTTGCTGGTGTCAGAGTTTTTAGGCCGACCAAAGGGCCTGTGACATGGCCTGACGATGGTCTAATCAACAACAGGGCCCTTAGCCTGTAACGCAATGGTGCCAAAATGGGCTCCCGGTTGACGGTTTCAATTAAGATTGATTAATGCTGTCGGTCCTTTTAATGTTTTTGTAGTACAGCAAATAATATTATGAAGATTTTTATAAGGTTAAAAAATTCGCTCGGGACAGGATTTGAACCCGCAACCTTCTTGCATTCCGTGCAGGCGCTCTACCAATTGAGCTACCGAGTCAAGTACTGTCTTTGCGAATTTTCTAACCTTATTGAAACTCGTCTTACGGACGATGGGGCCCCACCTAGTGTAATAGTTTGCACTTATCTACACTACCCAATGCGTTCATCATTACAGACGAAATGCTTATTGGAATTTATTTGATTTTGCCACTACGTTTTTAACCACTTTCTACCTGGGACGCCATTGATACGACATTGTGTTGCCAAGGCCCCAGCTTTCTAATCTAATAATTCTTCACAGGTGCTACTCAAGAACTCTATCGCGATCGCGACGGGCGTCTACTCTGCCGCGGCGATCTTGGCCGCGATTGCCTGTCTAGCGCTGCCTATTGAGACTAAGGGACGCGAGATGCGCGAGAATGTCAACGCAGCGCATTAGCCGACAATAGCCGGCTACAGGTAGCGTCACGAGTTATGAGCGCTCGACGAAACTGGTGGGGATGTCTGCGCAAGTGTGTACAATCGCGCGCAAAATGTCTAATATCCACGCGGGATCTAAGACTGACGCTGAGCTGAACTATAGTTGAGTGAGATACTATAAAAATCGGAGAAACTGACTAAACTTAAAGATTGAAAGTATTCTTTGCGAATTTTGCACTCGTTATATTTTAAATGGTTTCCTATGTATACAATTATTTTAACGGACATTACGATACAATCAATGAAAAATAATCTCAATCCAATATGTATTGTTCTCAATAAAAAAAAATTAATCTTTCTGAACCGTCTTTTTAAAACATTTTGTTTCGGCATTCTTTTTGCGAGGAAATAAAAAAACGATGTGTGCGACTGTACCCCGAGGCTAGAGCGACTGATCTACCAATCACGCCTCTCCGTCGCCCCCCGCGTACCCCGCCAAACAGACCGAAAAACTGAGTTCTGCGCATTCAAGGTCAGCGCTCATAACTCGTGACGCTACCTGTACACACGGCCCTAAAATCAGTGGCGATATCGGGACAATGGTGGTGGGGATGAAATCGGCTCGTAGTTCGAATCGGCAGTAGCATTCTCTACACACGTCCCTGCCACTCAGTACGTAACCTACCGTGAAGCTAAGGACTTCTCGTTGATCGCGAGATGCCGCCGACTTCTCAAAGCAGCAAAAATGGGCATTACCTTGGCACTAACTATGGTGCCACCTAACCAGAGATGAAAAAGGAAATCGTGAGCTCGCCCGAACCAATTTCTGAGTTAGTACACAAGACAGCACGTCGACCCTTACACGCTTGCACTCTATTCACTTACGTTACGGGCGACTTTGCAACAAAAGTGTACACTCTGACGTGCTGTCGTGTGTACGATTTGAAAGAAAGAAAGAAAAGACACACAGTACCTAATAGACAGTTATTAAGAGGTGATCAATTTGCCTACACACGAGGCGATCTAGGGTGCTCCCCACCACTTCCCTGATATTGCCTCTGATTTTAGAGCCGTGTGTAGCCGGACATAGTTGACGCTCCTATGACAAGTGTTTAGATATGTACGAGATGCGGTGAGAGTTGGCCGTCCCGTATCAAGCGATTTTTTTAACCCTAAAGTAGGTAAGTAAGATGTACCTAACCTGTCCAAATAAAGAACGCGTCTCACTATTTGAGCACCCTTGACGCAAACTTTTAGGCAAGCTTTGCTTTGTGCAAATTATCTTTACATGCATCTGCTTTTTGACAATATATTTTCAGAAGCATACGTATTTAGAACTAAAATGTCTCCGAGTAAATACATGATACTCACATACGTTACTGTAAGAATCTCTTAACTTTGCAATAATTGTTAAAATCAACGATTTTAAGACTGCTTTTTGATACTTAACCTAATTGTACTTTTTGTAATGTAAGTAGGTAGATATTATTGTACTTATTTACCTATATAAAATATTATAAATATTGTTATTTGGGACCAAAACGTTTTATACTACTGACATTTTAACGTGTTGACTATTTATTAAATTTTATTAGAATAAGAATAAGTAAGTTAATACTAAACATAGATGCTATTGCACTTTCTTGTAAGCCAAATTTTTATTACATTTTACTTTTTTAACACAAAAGGTGGGCAGATATCATGACAGCTCTCTTCTAAGGCAACATACATAACAAACAAACATACATACATCGCCTTACGTTGGTGACTGTAAGTACCCTGAATAAAGCCTAGATAAGCTTGTCTTGTAATCATAATCAATCTCCTTTTTGGAGGCTAAACTTTTCTCCGTCCAAATGAATGCATTTGATAATCGTATTGCACGATATCAGTATTATATAACTTAATAAATAACTAATAAGAGGTTGTGATAATTTTTAATGTAAGTACCTACTTACTAAGGCCTTTTGCATCTACGTAATGAAAGATTTATACAGTGTCCAGTGGCACCTTCACTCTCTATACTACACACTAGATAGGTGAAGAGACCACTCAGCGCTGCAATGCCTGCAATTACAGCGCTCGACCAATAATAATAGTGATTTCGTGATCATCGGAGTCTAAACAACCAGGGCCCTTAGCCTGTAACGTAATGGTGCCAAAATGGGCTTCCGGTGACGGTTTCAATTACGATTTATTAATGCTGTCGGTCCAGGGTCGGTCCTTTTAATGTTTTTGTAGTACAGCAAAGAATATTATGAGTCTAATTCTAGAGGATTAGTTCGCTGGTTGTAGGAAAACAACGAAAAAATCCCGGTTTTGTCCTTATACCTGGGACGCCATTGTGTTGCAGGCTAAGGCCCCAGCCTAGAAGCTCCCAGCCTTGTTCGACAAAATAAGTCGATTGGTCACCAGCTCTCCAGCTACTAGCTATTCAGCCCGTAATAGTCCTAAATTAGACTTGCTGTTTTACTCTCTTTTTGCATAATAATTTATTATTAGGTGTGTCGTGCCGATGCATGCTGAGATTGTATTCGATCGTTGCACGACCAAATGTGTATTTTACTTAACACCAAAAATATTTATTATAGATTATACCCAATACTAAAGGCTCGGTATAAGGCTAACTAGCGCCACCAATGTTGAAAAAATCATATGTCCCTTCAGAAGAAGTTTCTGACAAAATCCTAAGATGAGCTCATGCGCCATGCTTTTCTAGATTTTTAAGTGTAGGTACCCAACTCAATTTCTAGTCTTAAGCTAAAAAAATTTCGACAACCGCCAAAAACGGCCGCTTTTGGCGGTTATCGAAATGTTTTTAGCTTAAAAGTAAATTTCGAAAAGGGTATCTACACTTAAAAATCTAGAAAAGCATGGCGCATAGGCTCATCTTAGGATTTTTTAAGAAACTTCTTCTAAAGGAAGATATGTTTTTTTAACATTGGTGGCGCTAGTTAGCCTTATACCGAGCCTTAAAAGGTGCTGTAATTATTATACTCGAACATTTTACATTTATCCTCAAATGTATTTTTAAGTTTTATTCAATAAATACTATTGCACTTTTAAAGTTTTTCTTTGATTTAAAATCATAATTTAGGAGTACATAAAGGTGAGATTTGAGAAATAAAAAAAACAAGTTATATCGATATTAGTTATTTTAATTATTATACTCACTCAAAGGTATTTTTTCATCATGAGAAACATACAAATACATCCAGATAAGATAATACGTTCAATGCACACAGTGTATTGTCCAGTGAACAAAACAGATCACAGTAAAAAAATTGCTTTATACATGGTGTTACAGAAAGGTGACCTTTACATATTTCCTATAAACTATCCCTTTACCATGCATCTTTCGAAAATACACAATCTAATATGATAGAACTTTTCCGTAACATCCATCTATAAAATATTATACTGACAAGAAATAAGATTATGCATCGATACTGACAAGTATCATTAAAGTAGTACTTGCCAATACAACGTGTTACAAAACATCCTAACTCTTTTTACAGGGTGTAACATAAAATTTTAAAATAACCTGAGGTTTGAAAAGAAAAATTATACTTAATTTACTGTTTAGTATAAGTACTTAAAAGTAATAAATTATTTAAAAAACTAAAGACACAATCAGTCTGTTACTACAAATTTTTAGAACAAAATTTTGATTACTGCACTTTTCACTCATTTTCTCATTTTAGTTTGGTATGCTTAAACTTATCCGAAAAACTTAAAACAAATGGCAGAATAGATTTGAACATTTAGAACAAAATTGGATGTAATGTAACATCCAGTCACAATGTTTAAAAATATGTTATTACATTTTTAGCTCCTCATAGCTTTGTCTCTTAGATGATGTCAGAAAACATCATACTACACCTATAGCTAAATTGTGCAAAGGAAGCATAGAAGAAAGCAGAGATCAATAATTCCACATATTTGGACTCCAAAAATATGGGCGTTTTAGTCAAAACATAATAAAATCCTGTGTTCATAGACATATCAAACTTTGAAATTTGCCTGTGTGAATTTATTTTTCAATCGTGACACACCTAAGTAGTAAAAAAATATTAGGTTACTTTAAAACTTAGTTAAGCTTTAAATAACACAATTAAATACGGTGGGAACCATTTTATACACTCATGCACGCTTCATTCATGGCTAATTTTATTTATTTATTTTATCGCTAAAGTATTTTTTTTAACTAGTTTACAATGTGATGCTAATTTTACATTCTTTCTCGATTTACAGAAACGTGTAATTTTACGAATGCTATCGATGTATTCGCCGTGAACGAATACTTCAATGAACCCTATTTGAATTTATAAATAGCTAAGATACTTAAAGCTAAAGCAATACTTGAAACTAATGAAAAAATGAAGGAAATTTCTTTCTTCGGGGACTGGTACTGGGACATTAGACAGGTATTTTATACTTATGGTGCTTACTTTCACATTCATATTATCTAGGTATTTACAGTGGAATGTCTTTATTAGAGTAAGAAAATCAAAATTGGATTAGGCATTTAAACAAAGACTATTATGAATAGAAAATAAAACAATAATCATTAAAGAAATATAGCTGCCTTATTTAGCAGGAAAACACAATCATATTAATTCTTATTCTTAACACTATAATACTCAATTTTAACACAATTATTAATATTATTACAATACAATCCAATCTACGGATTTTGTACTACCATAAAGTTAATTTTGGGGGCAATCTAATCGTCATCCAGCTCAATAATGATAGGCTCCACATTCTCAGTTGCCTTCATGTATTCATCTTTCAATTGCGAAAGTAACGAGCACTTTGGTATTTTGAGTTCATCAGCTTCATCTACTAATGCTTTCAACTTCTGCAATCGCCCAATATCTGGAGCAGTCGGCAGCAGTATGTCCTTTGTTTCAGTCATCCACTTGTCAAAGCTGTTGACTCTGAAATCTATGGTTTGCAACATTATGTGCAGTTCATCCATGTCATATCTGTAGTTTAGAGATTTATTTTCCCATGGGCACTTGCAGGACTCAGTGGCGTGCTTTAGACAAGCCATGTGGTTGCAAGCAAGGCAAGAGACAGATGATAGGAAGCAAGTCGTCTTGCAAACCTCGCATAATCTCTCATCGTCCCCTAACAATTCAAATGCTGTTCTGCGGACGTTTGTCAACCCTTTCTTTGCCATCATTGCTCGTAAATACCCTTCTTCTTCAGTCGCATGTACTAGCTCCTTCTGTGTCTCTAACGCTGTCTCAAGATCTAGCCTATCGCCTTCTAAAGCCATTTTACAAATCAACTCATCGTGAGAGAAGACGCAAAATCTTTTCAAATTCTTATAGTGAGAAATACATTCACGCCCAATTTTCAGCCAGTCAGGTGGTGCAAAGTTTACTGCCTCGGCAAAGTTGTACCCTTGGTTGAAACCCGTATGATATGCTCTGGGGAAGGTTATGACGAACTCCCCAGCATGTTGGTCAGTTCTATAGATTGGAACTCCAGCAGCAACCAAAATGTTAGGATTCATTATTGTCACCAACTGATGAAGCAAATCAGGCTGAGTTTTGAAAAGATCTGGCGCTGCTGCCTTCATGGCATTTTCAAGTAACTCTGCACCACTTCCTGGCACACCATACCAAGTTTTAGCTTCACCCCAATGCAAGTAATTGATGGAATAGCTCCAATGATCTTCATTGTGCCAGCAGAATGCTGAGAAGCACATCCCAACATACATCCATGGCACGGTCATGCCAGATATGTCAGCGTTGATGAACCGTAACACTGAACCTTCAAGAACTGGTAAGTTGTTTAAATTCCAACCGGAGTCTACATACTCTTGGTCTCCTGGGTACAGATCTAGGGAAGACTTTGTAGGAAAACCTGACCCATGGTCCATTGAATGCAGGTCTGCACCATATTCAACTGTTACATCTTCTTCTACTGAGGAGATTATCCTCCAAAATTCTTTTTCAGCAACATTAGTTGGAACTAAATGACCGGACATGCCAAAGTAATCAGATTTGAATTTGTCTGCCATTTCTCCAAATTGCTGCAGTGTGTATTCTCTTTCTGCCTGAGCAAAACCAAATGCCTCAGCTGGTTTGTGAACTTCTTCCGCTATACAACATGGGCATCTCCAGTCCCCATCCGGTACAGTAGTTAACGGTGGCTTCAGGCAAAAGGTATGGTATGTATCTGAGCAACCGTTGCAAATCAATAAAAGGTCATCTCGGTGATCTTTTTGGCAAATGGCACAGGTGTAAATGGCCAGCGGATCCATGTCATAACGTGGTCGTTTCCTCGACTTTGTGATGTCAAATTCTTCATCATTCAAGCCTGGCATTTTAGGCCCAGGACCATAGCAAGCCAGTCTTCTTAACTCTCTCTGACGTCTGTCTTCTTCTTTTTCAGCCTTTGATTTGGAGGATTCTGGATCTAGTTTGATATCAGAACCAGTTTTGGTTTTCTTTATATTTGAGAATGGTTTTTCTTCCTTGACTTCCACTTTCTCTTCCTTCGGTTTTGTAATTGACTCTATAGATACTTCTTTGATTAGACATTTCACGTCGCCATCTTCTTCCTTTGCTTCCATTTTACATTCAGTCTTTTTTACACTTTTCAGAATATCAGCTTTGCTGCTTTCGAATATGTCGTATGGGTAGAGTATTTTCTCATAATTATTCCTTAGAAAATTCATTGTGTTAGCATTCTGGCTGTAACCCATAGCAGCAGAGATCTTACGCCATTTTTTAGGAGTATTACAATTTTCGAAGCCACCCTCCTCATTTACCCAAAACTTCAAGCAATACAGATCTAATGTTTTGTTCTCGAACATGGGTATTTTCAGTGGCGAGCCCTGTAGTTCCCAAAACTTTAAAATTTTCTCGAGGAACAAAAGTTTCAAACGCGTAATGGCTTCTAGCTCGTTCAATTTTTGTATTCGTGGTACAAATTTTAGTTTGTCGACGTCTAATGAAAAAGGTGGTTGCCAGCGTGAAGGGGGCCTTATCTTGCATATTCCTGTCTTTTCCGCTACGGGGCGAATTTTGGCGATGTATCCCAGCGGATCCATGAACTCTTCGGCCGTAGGTTCAAACACGGGTGCCTCGGGTGGTGGTGTGAAAGTAAACTCCACACTTTTCTGCATGGCATTCTTCTGAATATTCTTGATATCCATCTCTAAAGCACGTAAATCCACAAATATAATCAACACATGCTAGGCGATAACCGTACCCATATTTGTGTACATTTCACTAGGAAACCAGTCTACGTGACTTCTCGCCATGTGTAAATGGCTCCGTATAGATCGTGAAAAACTCCAAATCGAGAAGTTCTATAGTCGCTAAAGGGCACTGGATCACACGCGATGTTATTGATGAAACACTATTGACTTTAACGGTACTGCTTCAGCTTGGTTTTGTCCAGCTAAAGTAAGCGGCTAATTCAATGTCCGGTTCTAATTTATTGATCTTCACTTTGTTCACTTTACTATTTCCACAAAAACCATGTCCTCACACCATTTAGCTCGCTCGGAAAATAAATGCGACGGCCGTTGATTGGTCGAAAGGATTGTTTTGACTACATTATAATGTTGGTATGCGCTTCAGAGATAAAAGGGATAACATCAAAAAGCTAAAATTGCATAATAATGCAATGGCATCATTGGCACAGTTTGAAATTTTCGTGGCCTAGTTATTGTTTCTTCATAAAGTTGTATATAATGCCGTTACGAATTTATTTTTAGTTCCTTCGCTAAAGAATATTATACTACCTATACTCCCTTTCGCAATTCCAGAATCGCGATGAATAGTTTTAATGTTAAAAAGGAAAATTATTATTTCATCTACTAGCAACACTTATAGAAAATACAGTTGACCAACTTGAGAAATATTATTAAGTGATGGGCCCTACACGTTTACCACCTTTATCGATTCAATTCAAAATATGTATATCGAATTCACTCGCTAGCTAAGAGCAACATAATGCATTTAGGTAAGTAGTGTTAATACAAAAATGCATTTTTTTCTGATACGCAAGAGGGCCTGCGTGGTGTAAAGGCTGGCGTCCACTAGATGCGGGCGGATCGGGCCGGGGTGCATTAGTAAGTAAGTAAGTAAGTAAGATATTTATTCACAAGATAAAACACAGTACAAAAGAACTAAAAATACACAAGTAAGCATGTTGGTCACTACGTAAACAAAAGCAAAATAATGCCAATGTACTGCGCTTGTGAAATGGACCCGGCTCAGCATGTGTTACAAAGAAGGTGGAACTTCTCGTAACGCTGGTATTCTGCCGGGACCAAAACAATTAAATAACTAAAGACCTTATAATCTACGTTATAACTAAACTTAACTAATATGTTTCAATATACTTAAATATATATACATATATGTATATAAATAAAACATAGGTATCAAGATCAAGATCGCAACACAAAAATCAATTGCAAGATCGCAACACAAAAATCCGCCTGCCGGTATTTATATGAAACAACGTCCAGTCCACTAGCGGCGGATCGGGGCGGGGCGGACCGCAGCGCAATAGTCCGCCGCTAGTGAACGCTGTTTCATATAAATACAGGCAGGTGGATTTTTATGTTACGGCCGGGCCAGCCCGACCTGGCCCGATACGCCGCTTTTGGACGCCTAACTTGTTTAATACAAAGGAAAGGATAATAAATTGAATCTATATTTTTAACGACAACTTCTGAAGTACATCCCTATTACTCAGCGTTGCCAGAATGTTACAAAAGTAACATTTTACGTTACTTTTGACCCTCTTATGTTACCTCCATGTTACACGACTCAATATGTTACTTTTGTGTTACTTTTTAGATTTTCCAGCAACCAAAAAGAATCCAATATTAATTAAGCTAAAATGATTTTAGTGGGCCAATTAGGGCGATTCTGTCTAAAACTATTACTAATCTGACAGCACTAAAGTGACAGATAATGTACTAAAGATGACAGCTATCTGTCACTTTAGTACATTATCTGTCACTTTAGTGCTGTCAGATTAGTAATAGTTTTAGACAGAATCGCCCTGAATAAATCTCCGACCTCTCTATCATTGTCTATGTGAATCACAGTAAATTTACAATCGATAAAAAAAATGTATATGGGTATTTGGACGATCCTTTCTCCATTAATATATTATTATGTATTATGATGGCGTTTTTTATTGATGTTGTCATCAGGTTGTTTGTACAGGGTGCACTCTAAGTCGATAGCGAAACTTTAAGTAGGCTGTCTACTGATCAATACAAACAACTTGTACTAGGTGGCGACAAAAATGGAGCGAAAAAAATATCAGCTGTTTCATACATTTGGCGCAGTACTGAGTCGACCTTTTGTATGGAACAACTGATATTTTTTTCACTCGATTTTTTTCGCCACCTAGTACAAAATGTTTGTATTGATCAGTAGAATGCCTACTTAAAGTTCCGCTATCGACTTAGAATGCACCCTGTAGTATTGAAAGACGTTTTTCTTTCTTTCTTAAATTGGTTGGTATATTAGACACACCACACATCATTGATTGTATGTTTCTTTCTTTTTCAGCATCGCCAGTCGATTATTCGATCAATAATTATTAAGATTTTTTCGAAGTCTAACAAATGGGACAAGAAATTTATTTTACTTTTTGTGAAATAAACTGCCATAGTATAACCCTCGTCATTAAAGAAAACATTTAGGACGGAGTTAAAAACCTAGCGTTGTCTCGCTTTGACTGTATTAATTAGAGCGAGAGGGCGAGTGTTTTGAAGTCCATCCTAAATGTTTTCTTTAATGACACGTAAAGTATTGTGTCGGTTTCCACAATAAAAAATTGGTTATGTTACTTTTCTCGAGAAAATGTTACTTTTTGATCTGCCTCGTGTTATATTTGACTATCTGCCACTGGCAACACTGCTATTACTGTCATTTGTCAAACTGTCAAAAAACTGAAAACGAAACGAAGCAAAATCATGTGTTTGCGGCTACTAAAATAACTAATAGACGAAAATTCTTTAACATCTTAGTCCGTACTTCATAAACTGGCATTTTTAAATCCGGCAAGATGCTGAACACCTTTCGTGTTGCTGTAAATAACATACAGCTTCAGCAGGTTAGGTTAGGCCACAGGATGCGGGGCAAAGCCCCAATCGTCGCCCGAAGCCTCAAAGATCGGCTCGACGAGCTGAATTATAAGGATGAACTCTACACTACTAGGACAGACATCGGTTTTCCGCGGGAAAAGTAAGTAAATTGATTTTGGTTATACTTCAAACTAAGAAATAGGTTCTCAAGTGTGTGAATCTATTCTATGCTTTTTTGTACCTTCCAACTTGATACAATAGCTAGCCTATCTATTTCCCTTCACGCCCATATCCCTTTAGGTATAAATAGTATGGTCTTCCTTTCATTACAGGCAAAAAGTCTCAGTTATCCGTAAATCTCGTTTGGAACACCTAAAAGCCCTCAAAGCAGACAAAGAACTTGAACATCAAGCCAGATACAACAAACTACAAGTTGACACGGAACAAGTGAGGCTTGACTGGCTGGAAACCTCTGGTCCACTGCAGAAGAAGAAAATAGCAGAACACTATGGAATTTTTGAACATTTATACGGGGAAGGTTTCTTTGTTCCATATTTGAACATGGATGTTCTTTATGATTTGAAAGATGGTTCTTGCCTGCCAGTATACTCTGGTAATGTCATAAAGCCAATGGAAGCAAAAAGTGCACCCACAGTTTTGTACGACTCACATGGCAACGATATGTGGACTCTAGCCTTGACAAGTCTCGATGGGCATCTCAATGAGCCTAACAAAGAGTATGTGCATTGGTTGGTGGCGAATATTCCTGGTAATATGATTGAAAAGGGTGACGTAATTGCAGATTACTTGCAACCATTTCCTCCAAAGGGTACGGGGTATCACAGATATGTGTTTGTGCTGTACAAGCAGAATGGGAGAGTGGACTATGATGTCCCAAAAGGTAAAATTTAAGTCGAAGGTTATAGTTTCTTGAATAGATTCTTGATTCTCAGTCCATTATAAGATTTTTGATCAAACCTATTGTCCAGAATAGGCAATTTTAGAATTTCACCATTGGCTCCAAATTAACCTCTCAAGTCCCCATCGAGCTGGTTGGAGCCATTCTCAGTACAAAAGTCCTAAATTAGGAACAGTTAAAGATGCATTTTATGTCTATCACAGTCACAACCAGGTGCCCATAAAACTACAATTCATAGTTTATTATGACCATTTGATGTGCATTGGATAGTTCCTAACTTACCTTTTTTGTAACCTTTGTAATGTCTAATCGGCTACTCAATGTACATTGAATTGTCATAATAAACTATGAATTATACTTTTATGGAACGGGTGCTAGATCCCCACAAAACATGGCAGGCCATTTCTGTCACAAAGTAAAAGTAGTAAGGTTAAATCAATTTTACCTACAATGATGATGATGATGATGATAATAATTATAATTTCTCTATTTCTCTGATAAGGGATAAAAAGATAATAATTCTCTTTTTATCCCTTATCAGAGAAATAGGGCTCTAAGAAGGGGTCACCATTTTCACAGTCTTCCATGGCAGCCTCCTCCATCCTCCTTCTAGTCCAGTGACAAGGGGCCTTAGCCTGTAACGCAATGGTGCCTAAATGGGCTCTCAGTTGACGGCTTCAATTACAATTTATTAATGGTGTCGGTCTTTTTAATGTTTTTGTAGTGCAGGAAAGAATATTCTGATTCAAATTCTAGAGGGTTAGTCCTCTGGTTGTAGGAGAAAAACGAGGAAACCCCGGTTTTGTCATTCTGCTGGGACATTGACACGCCATTGCGTTACAGGCTAAGTTTACCTAAGCTAAGTTGGGCAGTTTACCTTAATTTACCCTACAATCACAAACCAAAATTAATATTCCCAGTGTCGTCACCAAACCTAGTGGACAGAACCTTTGTAACCCGAGACTGGTACAAGAAGCATCAGGATGTCATCACACCGGCGGGTTTGGCCTTCTACCAGTGTGACTGGGACGCGTCCGTGAGAGACTTCTTCCACAACACCCTTCAGGTTAAGGAGCCAGGTAAGACGGCATTAAAGCTTTCTTTTATTAATTCCTGACCTAAAAGGAGGGGTGTTATAAGTTTGAACGCTATGTGTGTGAGTGTCTGTGGCACCGTAGCTATTAAACGGGTGAACCGATTTGTATGCGGTTTTTTATATTGAAAGCAGGTTTTCTAGCGAGTGCCCTTAGATATGTTTTATTGAAATCGGTTCAGCCATATAAGAGATATGCATGCTTATTTGGAGCTAAAATATAGGGGGTATTTTAAATTGAGTAATGGACGACATCAAGGCAGCAGCAGGCAACGTTGACAACGGGAGTGGATTTTAGAGAATAGGCGCCCAGAAAACAAATAAGACCATAACATTATAACGAAAAACCATAACTTTTTTTTAAGTTCTATTAATTCGGAAGGCAAAGTTTTTGTTCGAAAGTCCGTTATTGGCTTAATCTTATCTTTAGACAATATTGAGAAACTAATTTCAATATTTTTTATTTTGGTCCAGTAGTTTTGTTTTTATGCACTAAAATGTTTTGTTCCTATGACCGCCAACAGTATGCAGACCGTCGCGTGACGTCATAAAACCGTATCTTTGAAACGTTGTAAAATCCAAACTACTGAACCAAAATAAAAAATATTGAAATTAGTTTCTCAATATTGTCTAAAGATAAGATTAAGCCAATAACGGACTTTCGAACAAAAAACTTTGCCTTCCGAATTGAGCCCTGGGCCCTTAGCCTGTAACGCAATGGCGGGTCAATGGCGTTCCGGCAGAAGGACAAAACCGGGCTCTCCTCGTTTTTCTCCTACAACCAGAGAACTAATCCTCTAGAATTAGAATCAAAATATTCTTTGCTGTACTACAAAAACACTAAAAGGACAGACAGCGTTAGCAAATCGTAATTGAAGTCGTCACCTGACAGCCCATTTTGGCACCATTGTCTTACAGGCTAAGGGCCCTGGTCATTACGTCCCTAAGTTCACGGAAATCGGCATGATCTATGTTTATTAACACAAGCGCGAAAAATCTAAATAGGAAAAAAATACCTTTGCGAACCTAGCGCCATCTGTTAGCTAGCGCCATCTGCTAGCAAACCCCATCCAAGATTCATCACCCCGAAAATATGAAGTTTTATTACAGTGAGTGACGATATTGTAATTTTTTCCAATAGCACCACAATGATGGTGCTACTCTGCTCTCCCACCTTTATCAAAACAAAATTTACATTTCTCTTTCCAGTCTACGAATACGACTTCCCGGCGCCGTACATCAGGCCTCAAGAGTACATGCCTCGCCGCAAGCCGTTCAACCTTTACATGGACAAGTACCGGGACCCCAAGCAGATAAACAAGGAGTATTTACTAAGGAAACTCAAGGAGGAAGATCCTTTCACGGGACCGCCACCTCCTCTGAGGTTCCCGAACGCCCAGCCGCTTCCTAAAGGCATGCCGTCCTGGCTGAAATTGCACGAGAAGAAGATAAGACTGCGGTGGGGCAGGGTGAACGATGTGTAGACCAGTTGTAATAAGAGTTAATAAATGTATTGTTGTACCTAGTTATGTTGGGCTTATTTGATTTAATCAAGATGTGCCCGTTGTGCGCTTTATCTTCCTATAAGAATGGCTAACAACTTTAAAAACCTCACCACATCGCGGGGTTCATCGCAGCGAATTTTTACCGTGACGTAGGAAAGCACAACTTGAAGATAAAAGTTTTATCCCACTATCGGGTAGCGGCATCTCGCTTAGATGGCGATAGCCGATAGTGGGATATAACTTTTATCGTGACATTGTGCTCCTCTAGCTGAAACCGAAAAAATATGGTTGTCATGCTAGGTAAGTAAGCTAGGCTTACCTAAACTCTAATTTTTAAATCGAGTCCACGGAATGACAGTTGTTACAAAGGCTTTATCTGTCAGTAGCATACTAGCAACTGTCATTCCGTGGACTCGATTTAAAAATTAGAGTTTAGCATGATAGTCAAGTTTTTAGAGACATTTCAACTTCTGCGCGTGACTCTACTCTACTGCATACTCAAATAACAGCTTGTATAAGAGCTACATTGTGCTGTTTTAGTCCTTATTCTAGATCTCTCTAAGCGTCCACTGACCACTATTTCCTATGTCGCTAGTGAATAGGCCTTTGGTTAGCCTTTGCTCCTAGGGGATGTGAACTAGCGGTACAGGGTAGATAGAAGGCTGCAAGATGAAAAACTAGTCTTTCTTACACCTTTTTATTCGTAATAACATTTTTATAATAATTATAATAACTAGATGACAAGAGAGAAAAAAATACAGCTGAAACTTTGTTCGTTTCATAGAATTCAAATTACGTTACTAGACTAGGTTTTGGAATAGTTTCAGATTAGTAACAACGAAAAGAGAGATAGACAAATTAGTATAGTAAAATTAAATGTTAGGTAAGCATGAGAATTACCTTCATACTCCTTGGCTGTCAAGGAAACAAGCGAACAATAGCCTAAGAGATAGATCTGTCTCTGCCCCGAGCCAAGAGGTAAAAAACAAGAGTTTTAGCCCAAATGCTTTGTTATAAATGCACTTCGGGCCTCAAGTCTTTAACGCAATTGTGCCTCGATAGGTTCCCAGTTGTAGGCTTCGCTAAAGATTTTTAATACTCTCTGTCCTTGTTACGTTTTTCTAGTACAATAAAGAATATTTTCTAAGTCATTAGTTCGATGGTTGTAGAAAAAAAAAGCGAGGAAATCCGATTTTGTCCTAGCAACTGGGAATCTATCGAAACGCCATTGGGTTACAGTCTTGAGGCCCGGTTTATAATAGGTAGGTAAAGTCCAGCGACCATCAAATAGTATTATCCTAGCTAGCAAATCAGTCGTTTCAACTTCCATCTTTACTTCTTCAATACCTATGTACAAATTGACAAAATTAATGTGCACTAGACTTAACCTACCTACCCTGAATTCAATAAACTTCATGGCACATTGTATAGGTGGCATTATAATCCGTGCGGGATCAGAATGGGATAATACCTTTTGGAACTGAGACTCTCGCGGTCCACCTGTCAGCCGTAGCGTCAGCATTTCGGCAAACTCTAGTTGTCTATGGCAAACTCGCGTCGAAACTTGCTTTTGTTTTCTGTGCGCGTGGGTGTCTGCTTGAGTTTTATCACGTTTTATTCAATTAATGCAATAATATTTTAATACTTTTAGATTACAACCATTAAACATTTTTGTGTATTTGCAATTTCATAACCTTTAGATAGAACGTAGAACTAACAAATTTTTTACTGACGCTACTCGAGAACTGTCATTTTCTGTTCAGTTCCAAAAGGTATTATCCCATTCTGATTCCGCACGGATTATAGCTATAGAAACTTAGGTCTTCACAACTATCTTAGACAGTCAATCAATAGTCTATACAGTGATGGTATTAAGAGCACTTATAATTCCATAATGACTAAGAAATTACTTTTTGACCACTGATAGAAATGTAAGTGATTCAATGTGCCACCCAACCTAACTATTTTGGTGCTTGCCAATCTTGCCATAAAGCGATATTTTATGTATTTTACGTCCGTAAAATTTATACTGAGCACCAATTCACATTTGATTGTTCATTTTAAAGCAGAATTTGGTTACAATAAAAAGATCTGCCATCATTTTGGCGTTATTTAAAAACACAGTTTTAGGAGATTTCGGATAGGCATACTTATTTCATTTGCTTATAACAATGGCTATTTATGAATGGCTAAATAAAGTATTGCGTTATCGAGACATGGAACTTTCCATAATAGCACTGAATAAATGGTTACTATTCAAGATAACTTTGCACCAGAGCTGCAGGTATTGGACATTATTGGACAATCGCATAGAGGCATTAAGTTATCTTGAACCATATAGCATACTTGAATTTTCTTTTTATTTTATCATGAAAAATAACATCAGAATCAGATGGTCCACTCAAACCAAGAGGCGAATTAATTATTGTCAAAGGCAACGCTAGGAGTTATAACGGGAATAATAATCCAAACGTCAGATGATTTCAGCAGCGTCCAGTGGCACCTCACTCACACTAGATGGGTCAAGTGACCACTCGGATTCTGTCGTGCCTGGGACATGTTTCATCCAGCCAAACTTAAGTAAACTTTACATCCAAAGATAGTCTACTACGGTAGATATGGTATGGTAATATAATATATTTATAATACAACCCTATGATACAACCCTATGGCTATATTATATCACTTAGATATGGTAATATAATATAGCCATAGGGTTGTACCGCCGCAAACTATTGTCTTCTTTAAAAACGCTAACATATTTCAGTGTAGTTCACACAACCCACCCATTCATGATATCTAACAATGCTTCAAGTAAACCATCCAACTAGAGTTATAGAGTAGAGTGCATTGCAAATACGTTAAGTATCCAGTGCTCCCGTGGCGTTTGCGTACATTGATTGGTCCAGCTTAGTCGAGGCCAACGTCGTCGTCCGTAGCTGGTTTGGGGCCGGAGCCGTAACCTGGCGGAGCGCCGCCGGGGAAACCTGTTAGGGGCAAATATACATCGTGTTACGAAAAGGCCTCTTTTTACAGCCATTTTCAGCACAATTTCACAAAGCACTTCATAGATGGCGCCTACAGGCGTGGCCATAGAAGAACCGGAATGCGGCTGTCAAATTTCGCTTAGCACAGATGAATTTAGCCAGCCGTATTCCGGTTCTTCAATGGCCACGCCTGTAGGTGCCTTCTATGAATAGCTTTGTGAATTTGTGCTAAAAACGGATCATAGCACCCAGGTGATATGGATCACATACCAATATTTTTTTGGGCTTTCTTATGATTCGTTGACTTTTAAGTGACTAAAATCTAAAATGTAAGAAAAGCATTTTTTGGGCTTGGGCCCGTGACATAGCAGCTCGGAAGATTTCATGTGTGGCTTCATGGCTTGTGTTGACCCATGCTGTGAGATTAATGTCAGGCCCTAGGGCCTTACCCTGTTTCGATGGCGTCCCAGCAGAAGCACAAAACCGGGGTTTCCTCGTTTTTCTCCTACAACCAGAAAACTAATCCTCTAGAATTAGAATCAGAATATTCTTTAATGTACTACAAAAACATTAGAAGGACCGACAGCATTAATGAATCGTAATTGAAGCCGTCAACCGGGAGCCCATTTTGGCATCATTGCGTTACAGGCTAAGGCGCCAGGTCTTCAGCGGCCCCTGTTATTTTCTGGGCAAAGTGGCTACTTTTGGCGACACAAGATTTTATTCGTAGGTTCTAGGATCTTGAATCTAAACCTTAGGTCCTAAAATTCGTAAGCCTCGCGTTGATACTCTAATGACGAGATTTTCGCATCCAAAAAGAAGATTTTTTCTTTCCATTGGAGGCACAACCCTAGGTTTTCACCTTAGTGGAACAAATCCTTACAGTCCTACAGTCCTCACAGTCGTACCTGGGAACCCGCCAGCGCCGGGGCCCTCCTTGCCGAACATGGACTGCAGCTTCTCGATGACGGCGGCGACCTTGGGGTTGTTCTGGTACTTGACGAAGTTGGCCGGGTTGGAAGAGACGTCCTGGAACGCGGCCGATATCTCCGGGTCCTGCAAGTTTATGTTTGTGTTTATTTATTTTACAAAACCCACAGCACAATTTTTGTATACATTAGAAAAGATATTTCTAGGCGAATCACAGGCCGGAGACGCTTGTTCATTGTCTTTAGGAGTAAAAAGTTCTTATTGGACGATAGCAGCGTGGCGGCAAAAAACAAAAATAGCTCAGATTAGCTTCAAAATTTAAAAAAAACTGAGGGGGGTAGGTAATCGTATGAGGTAGTGGCCACCCCTGGTGTCAGAGTTTTTAGGCCACCCAAAGGGTCTCTGACATGGCTTAACGATTGTTATTAATCAACAAGGTGATATGGATCACATACCAATATTTTTTTGGGCTTTCTTATGATTCGTTGACTTTGACTTTGCTGCTATGTCACGTGGGCCCGTGACATAGCAGCTCGGAAAAGTTCATGTGTGGCTTCGTGGCTTGTGTTGACCCATGCTGTGAGATTAATGCCGAAAGAAATCGTCTTCAGTTTTTTTTTTATTTTGAAGCTAAACTGAGCTATTTTTGTTCAGCGATTTTTCGTTCGCGGAAATAACATAGTATTCTTTTCATTATTGTAAACAACAGAACAACAATAATTCAGCCGATTATGTGTTCTGGTCTATGACAAGTTTTTTGGGCAGTGCCACTGCTTCGTAGACCAGAACAAATTTGGAATTTCCCGCCACGTTGCTATCGTCCAACCTTAGACGAATTATTTTTCCTATTTTTCGTTTGTTTTTTGGGCGCGTATCGTACCGAGAACGCCTGCATGATCTCGGGGTCCAGCAGCAGGCTGCTGAAGTCCTGCGGCGTGAAGCCACCGTAGCCGCCTGGCCCCGCGCCGGCGCTGGCGGCGCACAGTGGAGCGAGCCCATAGAAGCGCGCGGACTTAGGACGCGTGGTTTAAAAAAACTTCTGAATTACAATCAAAAGTATGCCAATAAGTTCTAATCAACATTCTATTTTAAAAGTACGTCTTGGTAATTTTGCGTAAAACTTATATTTACTAAGTTATTTGAGCTTATGTGATTTTTTTGTATGGGAGCGAAGACATTTTATAACATTACTCTTTTGCTTCAACTAGCTTCACTTTCTGGGTTTCAAATATGGAGTATGTATATTATTTACTACATTTCGCCCAAATAAACTACACACCGCAAGGGACCGCATTCGGGAGTAATTAAATATTTTTATGTTTTATTGTTGTTTTTTAACCTTTAAAACTGTATTTTTTTTTAATTTACGAGATTAATTTCTCACCAAAAGATGTTCGATAATGTAGATCTGATGTTTTTTTAGGTTTTCACGAGCACTATACTTATTAAACTACAGTTTTAGGGGTTCCACGCCCGAAAAAACAACAATAAAACATAAAATATTTAATAATTTTCGAATGCGGTAATTTGCGGCATGTTGTGTGTTAAGATGAAATGTGGTAAATAATATACCTATTCCGTTTTTCAAAACCAGAAAGTGAAGCTAAGTGAAGAATAAGATTAATGTCATGAAATGTTTTCGCACCCATACAAAAAATCACGTAATCTCAAATAACTTCGCAAATATAAGTTGGACGCAAAATTACCAAAACGTACTTTTAAAATAGAATGTTGACTAGAACTCATTGGCATACTTTTGTTTGGAATTCAGAAGTTTTTTTATAGCCTGACATAATTCGTACTTAACTTTCAACCAGCTTTTCTATGTGATGAAAATCGTAGCACAAAAGCAGGATTTCATAATTAAACAATTTATGGTGGGAAATTAGTCAGTTAAAAGTTTATAAATCTATGTTAAATGTTAAAAAAATAACAAAAAAAACACAAAATATTGAATTACTCCCAAATGCGGTCCCTTGCGGTGTGTAGTTTATTTGGGTGAAATGTAGTAAATAATATACTTACTCCATTTTTGAAACCCAGAGAGTGAAGCTAGTTGAAGCAAAAGAGTAATGTTATAAAATGTCTTCGCTCCCATACAAAAAAATCACATAAGCTCAAATAACTTAGTAAATATAAGTTTTACGCAAAATTACCAAGACGTACTTTTAAAATATGATGTTAATTGGAACTCATTGGCATACTTTTGATTGTAATTCAGAAGGTTTTTTAAACGACGCGTCCTAAGTCCGCGCGCTTCTATGGACTCGATCCACTGTGCGGCGGGTCGGCCTTGCGGCGGCGCCTGCGCACCAGCCGTGGCGGCGCGCGCCCGCGCCTCTTGCGCCTTGAGCCTTGCGCTTGCCGGACGCGGTCGTAGGTTTATTTACAATCAAAATTAAACTAAACTCTAATTTTTAATTCGAGTCCACGGAATGACAGTTGTTACAAAGGCTTTATCTGTCAGTACCATACTAGCTGTCAATAATCAAACCACCATTGTGTGACACAGACTAGTTTATTCATTGTCATCGTTCACAGTATAGCATCATACAAATATCAGACATCCTCTTTCCTTAAATGAAGAGAAAGAACAGTACTTCTTACAATTAGTTGACAACTAGGTAATTTTAATTTGTAACTTATTAGTGGTATTTTTGTGTTTTTAAATAAATACATCACATTAGAAAAACTGAATTTTTGCATTTTTATTTTGGGTTGTCATCTTTTACAAATTGTTCTTTTATGAATAAAATGATACAGCTATCATTACTTGTTATCTACCAGTTACCCATAATGCAACTGTAAAACATACATTGCAATTTTTAAGTACCAACCTGACTAGTGACAATCTCGAGATATAGGTGATTAAGTACTGAGGTATAATTAACAGCAATGTGTAGGTAGGTAGGTACTATACTAATACTACTCCTCTTAATCCTGAAGCATGCATTATTTAGGAGGTCAGTTTTTAAGAATGTAATATTAATTTTAAACTTACAACAATTTTTTTTTTTTTTTATTTTTTTATTTTTTTTTTTTTTTTTTTTATTTTTTTTTTTTATTTTTTTTTTTTTTATTATTATTAATTACGTAGATGTATTGTAGGAGATGCTCGGAGAGTTCAGCAGCTGCCATCTCTCCATCTAAGCGGAAGCCTCACTGTCCTGCCAGAGCGGGTTACATATTGATTAGTACCATTGTTTTCATTATTATTGTCACATGAGCATGGTAGCGATGATGAATTTGAGTTATTAGGTGTCTGTATTTCATCATATGTAAAATCATAATCTCTTTGTGAGTCATGTCGATAAGAAGAGTCTTTTATTAAGTGCCGTCGATTACGAACAACCTGATTACCATTTGCTAATAGTATCTGATATGACCTTTCATTCAATCTTCTTATTATCTCACCCGATTTCCACCTCCTAGTTGACAAATCTATTACCTTTACTTTCTGACCTACTGGCAATATTGATAGTGATACTGTGTCTCTATCAAAGTAATATTTTTGAGTCTGTTGCCTCTCAATTAAAGCCTTCCGCACATTTTGTTGCACCTTTGGACGCAAAAGCTTTGCATTTGTTGGAAGCGTTGTTCTGAGCTTTCTGCTTTGCAAGATTTCAGCCGGAGAAGCTAGTTTATTTGAGAGTGGTGTATTAAGGTATTCCAGCAATGCCAGTCTGTAATCTTCCCTATCCTCTGATGTCTTTTTGATAATATTTTTTACTGTCTGTACTGTCCGCTCTATCTGTCCATTTGATTGTGGAAAATGTGGTGATGATGTCACATGTTTAAAACACCACTTCGCCGAGAATTCCCTAAACTTACTTGATGAAAATTGTGGTCCACAATCAGACATAATGATCTTAGGAATTCCTTGTCTCATAAATATATCTTTTAAACAGTTTATTACGAATTCTGATGTAGTGGAGCACAATTCCACCATTTCCACAAACTTACTATAATAATCTACTAGCAAAAGGAAATTTTTTTCTTTAATTTGAAATAAATCCACTCCAATCTTTTCCCATGCCGCTTCAGGGACCTCATGGGGAATAAGTGTTTGTTTTGAATTTTGCCTCCTAAATGATAAACAGATCTGACAGTTGCTTATTAAATTTTCTAACTCATTATTTATGTTTGGCCAAAAAATTATTTCTCTAATCCGCAATTTACATTTTTCTAGCCCGAGGTGTCCTATGTGAATCTTTTGTAGCATTTCTTTTCTCATCACTTTCGGTACAACTATCCTATCACCTTTCCAAATTAATCCAAATGCTTCAGTTAATTCTTCTCTATAATTCCAATATGGTTTGACATGTACGTCTAATTCTTCTTTATTATTTGGCCAACCTTTTAAAATATTTTTACGTAGTTGTTTTAATTCGTCATCTGCTTCAGTTTGTTTCTGTAGCTCAATGAACTGCAGGTCTGTATAATCCTGCGATGCATTCCTAGCCACCTCTTGTACCACCATGCATACTTCATCTCGCTCACCACTTATTTCGGCCACATTATCACTGTTATCCATTAAATCCGGTTCATATGCTCGAGAAAGCGCGTCCGCCACAAAAAGATACTTTCCTGGTTTGTATACGAGGTTGAAAGTGTATCTTTGCAAACGCAACAACATACGCTGTAAACGAGATGGTGCATCAACAATGGGTTTTTTAATTATTGTAATTAGAGGTTTATGATCACTCTCTATTGTTACATCCTCCCGACCATAAATATATACATAGAACCTCTCGCATGCAAATACACATGCATACAATTCTTTCTCGATCTGTGCATACCTTTGCTCAGTTTTGGTTAATGCCTTTGAAGCATAACATACAGGGTGACCATCTTGCATCAAGCAAGCTCCCATGCCACTTTTGCTTGAATCTACTGAAATTGTTATTGGCTTTGACATGCTATAATATTGCAAGATCGGGCGCTCTAACAAACATTGCTTTAGTTCATTGAAACACTCTGTGTGATTTTCATTCCAGTGCCACTCAATGTCCTTTTTTAAGAGCTCTCTCAGTGGAAAAGTTTTTTCTGAGAGGTTCGGTACAAAGCTACCCACATATGTTATTAGTCCCAAAAATCTCTCGACATCTTTAACATTTTGTGGAGTTGGCATGTTTTTTATAGCCGATATATGTGAGTCATCCGGACACAAGCCATTCTTAGTTATCCTGTGTCCCAGATACTTTATTTCTTCCAGTCCAAACTTGCATTTTCTCACATTTAGTTTTAAATTAATCTTTCTACAACGTTCTAAGACCATTCTCAACCTCTCATCGTGTTCTTTTTTATCCTTCCCATAAATCAACAAGTCATCAATATACATGCACACTCCTGGCAAATCATCAAAGTTTTCATACATTTTTTTATGAAATACCTCACTGGCTGAACAAATTCCATAGGGCATTCTTCTAAATTTGTATCGTCCAAATGGTGTGTTAAAAGTGCATAGGTCTGTACTACAGTCATTTAATGCTACCTGCCAAAATCCGGATGTTGCATCCAATGTACTGAATTGCGTTGCACCAGACAGATTACTCACAATGTCATCCAATGTCGGCAACCTAAAATGCTCTCTTTTAATTGCCATATTCAATTCTTTGGGATCTAAACAAATTCGTAAGTCCCCATCTGCTTTCCTTGCCACTGTCATACTGCTGACCCAGTCAGATGGTCCTTCCACTCTTTCTATTATTCCTTTATCTTCCATTTCACTTAATTTAATCTTTACCTGATCCCTAATAGCAAATGGCAACTTCCTTGGAGCATGAATAAACGGACTACTATCATTTTTTAACCGAATTCTATACTCTCCTGGCAAACATCCAATCCCCTCAAAGACATTCTTAAATTCATTTATAAAGTCTGGCACTTTGTTGTTTGTTTCTATCGACATAACTCGTTTTACTGCGTTTAACTCTGTACAGGCTAAGCGACCCAATATTGGTACGGATGAAACATTTGCCACTTTGAATTCTAAAATATACATTTTAGACTTAAAAAATACCCGTAAGAAGATCTTTCCCAACACTTCAATACTTGCACCGGAGTAGCCATTAAGTTTTGTGTTTGTTTTCAACAGATGTTTATGTGAGAGTCCTATTTTGGTTAGATATTGTACAGGCAAAACATTAACATCTGCTCCGGTGTCCAATTTGAAGGAAATACTTGCTTTATTAATCTGTAAATCGATTATCCATTCATTTGTGTCTCTATCAATTGAATAAATTACCTGCTCATCCGACTCTTCTACATAATATACGCCACAGTTGCGCGCGAAGTGGTTCATTTTGGAACACCGCATACACTGTTTCCCATACGCTGGACAGTTGAACTTGCTGTGCAAAGTACCACACCGTCCGCATGCCGTCTGCCGTCGGTACCCCCCGCCGCGCGCTGCGCTTCCTTGAGCGCGCGCTGCTGGCCAGGAGGTACCTCCGTTTCCGCCACGACCTGCACCAGTCGCGCCTTCGCCGCCTGGACCACCTGTGCGCCAAGAGGCTCCTTGAGAGGAGAACCCTGGACGCCCGCCGCGTCCTCGGGACCCGCGACCTCTCCAACCACCGCTATTGCCAACATACCACACTTGGTTTTCCGCACTATCTTCTTTTGACGGCACACTTTTCACATTATAGACCTTTTTCACTTCACTTTCGCTCTTAATGTCCTCTGAATACATTCTGGATACGATTGCCGCTCTGCATATATCCATGGCCTTTCCCAGATCCAATTTTTCTTCTCGTAGCAGTCGTTCCCTGATGGCAGCACTCGAGACTCCACACACCAATCGATCCTTGACCAAATCCTCCATCAGCGTTCCAAATTCACAGGAAGCTGAGAGTTTCTTTAAGTCGAAGACGTATTGTTCTATCGACTCGTTCTGTTGATTTCTTGAAAAAAATCTGTGTCTTTCTACAGTTATGTTCTTCTTCGCCAGAAAATAGTTATTTAATTTACTGTAGGCGTCCTTCAGTTCCGTACATGTTCCTTTTTGGTCCAGAATTTCTCGGCATTGTTCGCCAACTATATGTAGGAATATGTTGAGTTGTACTTCCTTAGTTTTCTTCGACAATTCACAAGCGTCGAAGTAAATTTCGAACCCTTTCTTCCATTTTACCCACTCTTCGCTCAAACCGCCCGAGGCTATGTTCAATGTGTTTTGGTCAAAACGGAATGCCTGTGGTGGAGTAAGAATGGATTCCATTTCCTAATTTTACTGTATATCCACTGTGTATACTTTTTCGTGATTTTCACTGTTCTATTCGCCTTATTTTATTTAATTTTCACCGAGCTGCGCCATGTCAATAATCAAACCACCATTGTGTGACACAGACTAGTTTATTCATTGTCATCGTTCACAGTATAGCATCATACAAATATCAGACAGTGATGGAGCAAAATGTAGTGTTTCCGGTTCTACCATTCACTCATACAAGAACAATAACAAAGTCGTGCACTTTTTCATGTACCAAAATGGAATGGGGTGAAAGATGAAGTCACAGAGCAATGAAGTGAAATAGTATATTTCATTACAAGTGCGGAAAGGCTGTCATTGCAAAGAGTTCCAACAAATGGCTACCCGAGCCGAGGCGCAGCCGAAGGCGAGGGTTGACAGTCGGAACAAGTTGCAATGACGGTTCCGCACGTGTACTGAACGACTATTTTTAATACAGTTGCGAAAAAATAAAGCAATTTAATAAAATAATAAAAACACAATAAACTCAACTAACTTAACATTTTTTACTTTTCCGCTAAAATGTTCTCCGAAGCATTTTGTGCAATTATACTGAGTTCCGGTGGTGTTAATTAAAAAAAACTAGGGTCGAAATTACTCATTTTGTGAAACAAACAACTAAAGCAAGGAAAATTTCTGAAAAATCAAAATGGCGCCAACCGTAGAATATAAGCAGAGTTTTTTTTTTCTTCACCATTCTGGTAGGCAAAGGCAACTATGCCCATACAGCCAGGTCTTCAGTAGAAGTTTTTTATTGATATGAAATGAAAATGAAATTTAATGAAATGAAACCTAACCAAACTCATTCAATCAAATCATTAAATCTGATATTGAAACAAATTAGTAGCTTCTTTTTAGAAATATACGTATTTGCATGAATCACAAAAACTTTTTTAATAAAAATTCATGGTTGGTTTTTCTTTTTAATAGACATTATTTTGACAGTTGGGAAAGAGAACGCACGAGTGCGGGAAAGGTAAAAAAAAGCACGCGTGTGTAATAGCCCACATCCCGAACGCTATACGTCCCTGCAATATGCCACTTTTTGAGCAACTGTATTAAAAAAGTATTTTCGCTGTAGTAAGCACAAATTTACTTTGTGATGTCGGATCAACGCCATCTATCACAGCTTTTATAACTATTTTTTATTTTTTAAAGCTGTCAGAAAATCCCCCATTGAAGCCGTCAACTGGGAGCCTATTTAGGCACCATTGCGTTAGAGGCTAAGGCCCCTGGACTGCAGTCCAAAATAAGAAAGTAATCGGTTTTAATTAATAAACAAAAACCGGCGTTTATACTTATAGGTTTTTACAAAAAACGTTTTTTTTGTAGGTTTCTAAAACCGGTTCACATCACTATTCCGCACAGCGCACTCGCACGCATCGCTTGCGCGCGAAATTTTGATATTCCACACTTGTTTCAGAGTTTTATCTGTAATACCGAAAATACCGAAATTCCGGTATTAAGATAATACAATACCGGTTTTTCAAATGTAGATATTTAGTCCGGGATCCCGGTTTTTCGGTATTACCGAAAACCGGTATCCATGCTCTAGTAGTGAGGGTGTAAGTCAGCGCAAATGATTGATTTTATTTAGTTTTACTCTACAAAACGTATATTTTAGAGCTCGATCTCTACGCAAGTGAAAGAATAAATATGATGACTCGATATAAATTAAAATCTTAGTTCTAATAATTTACTATAACACTAACGGCGCCTCTGCTTCACAACACATCCATCGATCAGATGGCGTTAAAAGTATTATAATATTATGCAGCACCTATTCGTGCATAAAGAATAATAGTTATTGGTTATGCCATAATGCAAAAAATATTATTTGCAGAGAGTGCTTGTATTGAATACCGAGCTAGCGAAGGTCTCTAAAATGGAGCCACGAGCGTAGCGAGTGATTCAAAAAAAGAAACCTGAGCACGACACAGAAGCCAAGACGCAATAGTACATTACTGCCGCGGTCTTTAATGGGTGCGTTTCTGGCGCGCTTTTGGTGGCCGACAGAGCGCAGCGTAGCGCAGCTCAAGGCCTTCACAGCGTGGTCAGCATTGCAGCCCTTGATGGACAAGCTGAAATGAAGGCCGAGACCGAAGGTCGAGGCCTTTATAGCGCGGACAGCAAGGGCTGCAATGATGACCAAGCTTGACGGCCGAGAGCGTAGCTAAGCTAAGCTCGAGGCCATCATAGCGTGGCCAGAAGCGCACTCATTGCAGACCAAGGCTTGTATAGTGCTTTACTCAAACAATGCGAGTAATTTAAATAGAATCAGCTTACCTTTTGTCTTAGTTTACTTTCTGTTGATTTTTCATTCCGCAAACTTTTCGTAGATAAACTTGTATTTTTCCTTTGACTTCGGTAGCAATTGGTACCTTTAAATCTCTTATTTCGCTTCCTTTTTATGCTTGGCGTTGTTAAACACATTGAATCGGAGGATTCGTTGCTTGAAGAGTTCACTTTTATTTACAACAAAAACAGCACGCACAGAAAAAATCACTTCGAACAACGCGCAAAGCGGCGAAAACAATATGGCCGCGCTTTTTTTTTCTATGCAATTTGTAGACTGCCAGCACCGAAACAGCCAAATTCTAAATAAATACTTTTTGTGCCTGACTTTTGAGTTCTAATTTTGAAACAAAACTCGACATTAATGGATTTTCATACAGTTTTTCTGGCCGCAAAACACGACATTAATGAAATTCCATACAACTTTTCTGGCGCCTAATCAAAGTAGCCCGCAAGTCCTCCTTTGCTCAAAGAAGGTTGTCGAATTAATGACCACATTACGAGCTTTTTTGAGTAAATAATATTGCATTCGTGCTAACTTTTCATCTCACGCACAACTTTTCATCTCACGGAGCGAGGAAATTATTATGTTAGATGCAAGAAAAACAGTAGACAACGAGGTAGATAAAAAAGGTTGGTTAAATAAATTTCCTTCTTTTTTGCTTGAGGCGAGGAGTCTGTGGCGTTGCCTGGCAACGGGTTTTTGATTAACAAATCGAGTCTTCTTGAAGTTTCATAAAATCAACAACCCAGCAACTCTACAAGTTAAAGGAGTTCCTTATATTTATTTTTATTAGGACGTCGCCTTCAAATTTCAAAGCGCACAACAATGCAGTTAGTTTAAAACAGGATTTTCTACGATCGCATATTTAAAGTAACAGCGTACTTTCCGAGCCTGGGAGATGAAAAAGAAATTATTTTTATCACCAACTAGGTAGCATTTACCTAAAAGTATTCAGATTCAATTAATGTTCATAGTTAATAATTAGCTTGTTGATATATTGTTAAGAATATTTTATCTTTTATCTTTATCTATATCTTGTTTCTTATTCTTACAGAAATATGCTGTCTGTCACCGACTCACCGCACCGTGAGAAATACGAAAAGGTTTCCCTATTAACAGTACTTGGGTAAAACAAGTTTTTTTTTCAAGCAAATATACTTAGGTACGAAAAAACTGCAATTTCAAATAACGCTGTTGTATTACTACGGTTAGCGACACCCTATAGCGCCATTATTTCTTATCGCTTGCAACACAAAAATCCATCAATCGAACAAAAAATCCAAAAAAATGCATTTGTAATACAAAGCGCGGGCTTTATTTTAAAACTTTAATATTTATTTTTTAAGTATTACGGTAATACGAACCTGAAAACAACTGAGGAAACAATTGATTTTGTAAGTAGGACGATCGTCGGTACGCAATTTTTTTTGTCGTACCGCTCGCGATAAGAACTACCATGGGGTATCCTAAAGTGTCACTGACCGTACCTACTTACCTTCTAATAATTAACATGAATAAATAGTATAATTAGCGAAAATAATGTAATTATTTATAAGTTAGTATAAAAATTGTACCTAATTATTTACATTATCTAACTGTTTTTTTACCATTATTCACTAGCCAAAGAACTTTTCTGTCTTGTTGAAAAAGCATCCGCTCTGTGCATCCTCTGTGTTTAATATTGATGTCATCTTTGTCGTTCTAATTTGATATCAATCAGCTATGTTCTGTAAAGTAAAATAAAACCAAATTATTAAGTAACATCAAAGCATTTTTTCTGCCTAAATATAGGTACCCATTTCTATTACCCAATACTTGTTCAAACTAATACAATCAACTTACATCTACAGGGTGCTCTCGAATTCGATAGTGGAGCTTTTAGCAGGCTTTCTAATCAACAGCTATTCAAAAATAATGGGACCAAAAAAATATCACATGTATGAAATAGCTGATTTTTTTTTTGGCTCCATAGTAAAAGTTGATTGAATGTAGTCGAGTGCACCTATAGATATGTAAGTAAAGGCAATGGTACCATTTCCTGTAGAAGAATCTTTCTTAATATACAGCTACACCTACAAACTATATTTTAAAATTAAGAATGAAATCATTTAAAGAATGCTTAGGTAGTAAAAGCCCTCAAAAATATCTCATACATATGGCTTTCCTTGCAGAGGTACCTATTGAGTAATTGTATAAATCATGTTTTCTTACAATCAAAAGACCTATAATTATAAAAAAAATAGAATCTAAACAAATCCTTGCCGAGGTAAGCAGCAAGTGATTTATTTGTTAATTTACTATAATATTTACTGGTAGCTAATCATGACATGAAAACTGGAATACCTTACAATCAGAGAATTGTACTGCCTGTCTCTTGAATTCAAATATAATTTTAAAAAGCTTGCTTGCGGAGTTAAGTTACGGGTGATTTGTTGGTTAATTTAAGTAGACGGCAAGTTCACCTTGACTTAATGAGATTAATGTTCCTCTTGGTCCACGAGTCGCCTGAAATGTTTTTTGCATATTTCTGGATGAAGTACTACATCCATCACTTGTCACATCCCGAGTCACATTGTGGATTCCAATATGATGACCAATAGGAATGACCCCATGGTATAATATAACGATAGGGCTGTCCGTATCTGAAAAAGATCAAAATTCTCAGTAAGAAACAATATATGTACCTACTTAAAGTACCTCTCTACGTATCCTGACTTTGGAAGAAAAATCACTTGCCACATTTAGTATTATGAAGCCAGATACGAAGCAGTGTTTTAGGTTCTGGGTATTCTTACAAACAAGAACTTTAGTAGCAGCTAGGTCGTTGTACTCCTACCCATGCCCTCAGAATGTCGATAAAGACAGAGACTGAGGTAGGTACGTACCTTTATGTCGACGGGATCCCTCTAAGCCACGGCTCCTGTGGTATGTATGAGTTGGAAAGTAACTCCGCTAGGTCCTCAGACACAACACATAGGTATTTATTCTTTAGAGAATATTCTTTGTTTTCTTGGTAAAGAACAAACTAAACACACTTCCTAAGGGGTCCATAGTTTTGCGTGAAATGATAGCCTCGCACCGTTTGTGAAGGCCTTCAAAAGCGGCGATATTTGAGTAAAAGCCACCTTGAGGGTGGATTGAGGATTCACTAAAACCAATACATGCGGAAAAGGCTTTAAATTCACTTTTCTTTTGTAAAGCCATTGAGAAACTTTACCATATTAGGGTACAATCCGCGAATTGCACGTCACTGGCAGCAAAATTGTCAACGGAACCTGTCAAAAACGTTAGAGGCTAGCAAATAAAAGTCACTAAAAAGTACAGACTACCAATCTAAACGCAAATGTCCTTCGAGACTACCGATTTGGCGCACCAAAGATTTCAAAATCGTACTAGCATGAAAGTCGGTGCCGATAGGTCCGCCTAACGTTTTACCGGCTACCAAAGCTGTCAAAATCAGCCTATCCAGCCACCTTTGTATGTTAACTGTAATACAGGCTAAGGCCCCAGGGTATTCCTGGAAGTGTGACGGACAGTCGAAAAAGATTTAAAACAAAGGTTAGGTCAGTAGGTTCGGTTGGCGACACACTGACATACCTACCTACCTCTTTTTGTTTTCGAGCGGTCCTTCAAACCGGACAAAATCAGATATACCGTAGACTTTTTGAATGTAGACTTTTTCAAATTCGGCTTTTAAATGCGTCCCCTACAGGGGCCTTAGCCTGTAAGACAATGGCGGGTCAATGGCTTCCCGGCAGAAGGACAAAACCGGGCTCTCCTCGTTTTTCTCCTACAACCAGAGAACTAATCCTCTAGAATTAGAATCTAAATATTCTTTACTGTACTACAAAAACATTAAAAGGACAGACAGCGTTAGCAAATCGTAATTGAAGTCGTCACCTGACAGCCCATTTTGGCACCATTGTCTTACAGGCTAAGGGCCCTGTTCAGACAATTACGGCGGGTTAGTAATAGGCTAGAATTAATAAGTATAATCTGTATTACCCCTACTCAAATAGGGCTAGACTAGTTTGGCCTAGGCTAAACTGGTTTCTCCATTCAACCCAAAACACAACACTTCCCATACATGACTTGTACAAGATGTACAAAAGCACTTATAATTTATAGGTAGGTATTATTTTAATGAAAATCCGTGGACGGATACACTTGTGAATTTGTGAAACAAAAATTACGAGCAAGAGCAAGCAAGCGGCGCGCGGCGGGGTAGTTATCTGTGAAAAAACCTCGGCACAGACCAATAGACAGTCTGTGGACTAGACAGACTTTGACATTTTTTCTGGCTAAACTCCATTTTCTATGGTGAGAAGAATAGCGCCATCTAGAGAAGTCTTCTTAAACAACAAAAAAAAAAACCCGAAAAAAGCCTATTGCAAAACTGTCCATCTTATTTTTTTACACTTGCAAAACCAGCTTTGTTAAAAGTACACTTACAAAACTGTCTATCTTCAGATTAAAACTGTCTTTAAAAAAATATCTACAATATTGTAGTTTGATTCTCTGATGAAATCTTAATCTTAATATTGTTAATTTTAACTAATTTTAAGTTAAGAGCAATAGATCAAGTTTTTCTCATCTACTTCTTCCACAAACAGTTTTTTTTTAATTGTGATTATTTTTTCTTTTACCACATAGCGCTGTTTGCAGGTGGACTACTCACCTTATCGTTTTTTACCACGAGCTATAGCTTTAGAAAAACAAGGGCGATTCTGTCTAAAACTATTACTAATCTGACAGCACTAAAGTGACAGATAATGTACTAAAGTGACAGATAGCTGTCATCTTTAGTACATTATCTGTCACTTTAGTACATTATCTGTCACTTTTAGTGCTGTCAGATTAGTATAGTTTTAGACAGAATCGCCCTTGCTGTC